>CM076582.1:126082263-126350105 GCA_034641835.2 Pinus albicaulis | reverse complement strand
TCTATTCCTAGATAATATAAATATGTAACACTTCTTAGAATCAAACATAAAAAGAAAATAGTCAATCAAACATAAAAAGAAAATACTCAATTCACATGATAGTAAGATAATGTGAGATAATAAAGTTACGTAAGACATTACATTTCATACACCACATAAAATTCTGTACATGGAGCATCAATCAGATTATTTAAGCTGCCAGTACTAGCCTCCCTCACCACCTAAGTCTCTTCTAAACTAATAAGATGGCAATGATTATTAAATAGATCCAAGTGAACAATACAGTAAAATGTAATAAAATATTATTGCATTTTTAAATTAAAAGAAAAATATATCTTCGTAAATAATTAAATATATTACATTGTTTCTTACTTAAAATTTCGAATAATGAAAAATCCACATAATAAAGTACCTACAACTTTCTAGGCTTGTAACCTTCTTATCCACCTAGATTTACTCCAAATACATATAATATTAACGTTAATGAAATAAAATTCAATTTAAATAAAATTTAAATAAAATGTAATAGACTTTGATATATTCTAAACTTAGAAAAAAACATATTCCACGGACATAAGAATATGACTAAATGTAATATACTTTGATCTAATCAAAAAGTAAAAACAAATTTTACTCCACAAATTTAAGAATCTTGACCAAACATACTATATAGTTTTTTTCTTAATCATGTAATTATCATATTTATGGAACCAACTTAAGACTTTTCATTATTTATTATAATCAATCCCACATCCACACCTAGAATTTAAGATAATCCATCAACATTCATAAGTCAAAGGATTTATTAATCTCATATGTGGGCATAAGAACGGAATTGGTGATTAATGACGTATCTTGATCACTAGTTTGTAGAAGCATATGCAATTGCATGGATCATAGGGTGAGGCCTAGAATTCGATATTTGATATCTAGAGATTTATTTTTAAAAATAATTTATCAGTTATATATTTTGGCTACAAAAATCGATAGCCATTAAAAAAAAATATTATAATATTTTTTTTAAAAATAATTTAGTATTATTTATAAAAAAATATTAAAAAATATATTTTTAATATTATATAATAAAATATAATAATTTTTAAAAGAAATTAATTATTAATTTTATATTTAATTTCAATTCATTTAAATTAATTGCTTATGGAGTCTTGGATAGACAGTGACACAATGTGTTGTTAAAGCACTTTCAAATATTACTCTTAGATGTTAAGTTACTCATTCAATTTCATATTTTATTTGGGTGTTATTTTTCGACATGACCATGATGTAGCTTCACCATTGTCAAACTTACAACTTACCAAAAAACGTGGGGGCTTTACTGCTGGAGAAATACTATAGCACGTGGGTTTATATTGGGGGATATATAATGAGGAAAAAATGGCATAATATATTGGGGGATATCTAAAGGGTAGAGGGTTTTTAATTTGAAAGGTATACAAAATGGAGATCAAAATTAATGAAAAAAATATAAAAGGGTATAACAAATGTTAATGAAAAATGGATACCGACAACATATAGTGAAAGTAGGGGCTTTTTAAATTAGAAAAGTGTATTGGGTTTATATTGGTAGGGGGTTAGATAATGTGATTTTTAGAGTTATTTTCCAATATGTACTCAAATTAAGAGTATTCTTTAATATTCTATGATCGCACATGATATGTTAGAGGTTTACTGAGTAAAGCTCTTGTGCCAAAAAAACACATTAAAATTAATCCAATCTAAAAGACTTTAATTTTCTTTAGAACATTTCTTTTATTTAATTATACAAATTTTGGAGTATCCCTTTTTAAATTTATTTTGATTTCCCAAAAATTATTCTATGAAATTTCTTAATGAAAAACACATAATAATCTTGCCAAAAATTTCACCGATTTAACATAAATAATTACAAAGTTTACATATAAATTTCAATGTAAAACTCGAGTTTTTTCTTTATTTATTATTAATAAGGAAATTACATCAAAATTCATAGTAACATCACAAACATGTAAGCTAGAGAAATATTCTATGGATGGATTCCTTGATCTACAATTGTGTGTTGCTTCATTTTTCCAACCACTATTAAAAAATCTCGATCTTACTAAGTGCAAATGGGGACTCTCATTGATCCCTAATTCCTGAGTGGTTAGGGAATATATCTCAGTACCAAAACCCCTCCTCACTAGATCAACTAGGGTGGACCATTGACCACCGAAACTAACCCTCTACATAATGCGCACTCTCACCCTAAAAATATCCAATTTCTTAACTCAACAAAAACAAAAGGATAATACCAAAATGCATGCCTAAGGAGTGCTCAGATCTCATGTCCTTTAATAGTCATGGACTATCACAATACCATGGGTCATCCAAATACCATGAGTTATTTTCTTCTTTTGTTAAAGTGACTTATATTTTTTCTTTTTCTCTTGTCACTTATAACATACTAATTCTCCTAGTAGTTAATTAATTTTGATTTGTAACCTAGGCTAATGAGATACTCCCCTTTCCCAATGTTTGGAAAAAGGGACATTACAATCTTCCCTTCTCAAAATTTCTTGACCCCAGGAAATTCTAACATCGATACTCAGATCCCAACAAATTTTAAGAATCCTTGTTGCAAAACTAAAATGAAAATTAAATTTGTATGTTAACCAATTCATGGATACCACTACAAAATAGGGAATATAAAATCTCTAATATCTAAACACTCCAATTGTGTTGTACCCCTAGCGAAAAGTAATCTCTCATAAGTCTCCCATTTCACAAGGTAACTAACTCATAATCTTCCTTTAGTCGAAGTGATCGGTTTCTCTATCATTGGAAATGTCAACTACCACAATAACATCTCTAGTGCCCATGACTACCTAGAGATTTCCTCTCCCACCAGTCATCTTTAATCCCTGAATCACACAACCATATTTATGTTTCACTATGGTTGCAATACCCATACCAAACCCTTATGATGCATATGCGTGTATGTGTGGTATTGAGGCTGAGGCACCTCTGTAAGTGTGGACATGTGAGTCTGGTAGGTTTATTTGTGAATATTATTGAGGCTCATATGCTCTTGAAATGGGTTTGAGTAACATGATATTCGGTTGGTGAGATAAGGTTTAATTTGGGGCTAGTGTGTTCATGTAGATATGTTAAAATATTTTTTGTGGCCAGTGTGCCTAAGAAAATATGCCTTTATAGGATGTGAGGTTGGTATAGAAATTATAAAACTTATGTGTTATATGTCCAAGATTCTCTTGATCTCACACTATTTTAACTTCATGCAAAATACAAAATCTATTCCACCATTGATCATTTGCGGAAATTAAATCAAGATTGCAATGCACACATGAAACAATAAAAATTCACACACATTAAGAGAGTTGTTTAACTGGAAAGCTTGAAGCTAAAAACCCCAAATATCTTTATATAATATACGTCATAGAGATCATGTAACAATCCTCATACAAATCTAATCATGTCAAGCTCTCAGTACAATACAATCGCTACACAGTAATCAACAACTATCATAAAAAATATGCACTGATTTTTCCCTCCTGATAGCCTGCCTCTACTACGCAATCCCTGCTGAAGAATGGCTCTGGATGAGTTCGAATTGCTCCGGCCTTGCTCACGAAATCCTCATTGGCATCTCCAATGAATGTGTGGTGCATGTGATGCGACACTATAGTCAAAACTGATAGTGACACTTGTTCTTTCACCAATCTCTCCACTGATCTGTTCTACACTGTAGTTAATTGTTGTCTCTGTCCAGTTAAATAATGAGTTATTATTTAGTGAATTAATTTAACTAATTAATTCACTCAACTCCACTGAAAGTATCAATCAGTTAGAAACAGACACAATCAGTTCAACTGATTTTAACTCCACAACTGTAGTTAAACTAGAAACCAACTCCACTAACTGCTTTTCCAACTCCACCAAACTCTGCCACTTGAGTTCTAACTGAAGTCCTCCATGCATGAACCACCAGTAGCTCTAGGAATTGCATAATTCCTTTAGCTAGCTGATCTGAACAATCTGTTAACTGAATGTCAATGCTCCAAGAGAATAAGATAATGTTTAGAGTCCAAATATTATTAAGAGTTAATAATATCCGACATGTTTATTTTTAGACTTGCAGTCTAAAAATAGACTTCGCCCAAAATTTATAAAAATAGAAGTCCATCTATTTTTCCAACTTGACAAACCATCCACAACTAGCATCCTACAACTCATAGAATATGATCTACATGTCTAAAAATAGACATAGTCTAAAAATAGACTTTGCACCAAAAATAGCCTCCGGGGCCCACTTAGTGAAGGCAACTCTTTTCACTAAGCTCATCATCTTGTTGAATCTCAACACTACCTCTCAAAAATATAGGGATTATCTGCCACCCCGATCCTGTCTCTATGGTATTCAAATTTTCTCCTGGTGAGTGCCTTCATCAGAATATCTGCATCCTGATCTTTCGTAGGAATGTAAGAAAGCAACATGATCCTCTACTGTACACAATCTCTGATATGATGGTACCAGATGTCAATATGTTTATATCTATCATGAAATACTGAATTAACCGAGAGTTTAATGGAACTCTGATTATCACAATATATCACAGTAGGATCTAAATGAGAACTGAAAAAATCGACCAGGATCTTCCTCATCCATATAGCCTCGCATGCAGCCAAAATTGCTGCCATGTACTCGGCCTTCGCTGAACTGAGTGCCACGGATCTTTTTTTCCTACTGTACCAATAAATTGTTGTAGATCTGATATTGAAAATCCCTCCATATGTGCTCTTTCTGTCCGTTGGGCTTCCTGCCCAATCTACATTCGTGAAGCCATTCAACTTCACCTCATTCGACTGTCTGTACCACAATCCATACTCAGATGTGCCTCTGAGATACCTCAGGACATGCTTGCCTACCTTCCAAAAGAGCTTGGTAGGCTTCACCATCACTTGTGAAAGCTGGTTCATAGCATAGCATATTTCCGGTCGTGTATTGACTAAATACATGAGCGAACCAACCAACTGTAGATAAACAGTGGCATCCACTACCTCTAGTGATGTAGCATCCTCCTTCCTCCAACCACCAGGAAGAGGAGTGTCGATAGGCTTGCAGCCTTGCATGTGAAAATTCTCTAGTATCTCCTAGGTGTACTTGCCTTGAGACACAAATATTTCACCTTTCTGCTGCCAAATTTCCAATCCTAGGAAATAATGAAGGAGACCCAAGTCCTTCATCTCGAACTCCTTTGCAAGATTTGCCTTGCATGAGTGTATCAACAGTTCATCACCCATTGGTATTAAATCATCTACATAAAGCACAATGATCAAAAGCTTACCCTCCACCACAATCTGGTATATTTTTGGATCCTCCTCACTCTTGGCGAAACCAAGTCGAGTGAAATAACTGTCTATGTGTGTGTACCAAGAACGAGGTGCTTGTTTCAGCCCATACAACGCTCTTTTGAGCCTGCACACATGCAACTCGTCGCTGAAGATTTCGAATCCTTCATGATGCTTAATGTACACCTCCTCCTCAATGATTCCATTGAGGAACACAGTCTGCACATCCATCTGATGAATGTGCCAACCCATCTGCACTGAGAAAGAAAGGATGGTCTGTATGGAAGAATACCTTGCGACAGGTGCAAAGGTTTCTTCATAGTTGATCCCCTCGATCTGTGAGAAGCTCTGAGCAACAAATCTTTCCTTATACTTCTTAACGCTCCCATCAGTAGCGTGCTTCACTTTGTAGATCCATCTCGAACCTACCACTGATTTCCCTTTTGGCCTTGGGACAATCTCCCATGCATTGTTTCAGACAATCGTATCATACTCTTCCACCATGGAATCTACCCATGCGAGATCCTCCACAACTTCCTCGAAAGAGGATGGATCCGTTACGATATACTTGCTCATCAGAGCCATGTATCCAGTAAATCAGTCAGGTGACTATCTCTATCTGCGCTATGATGAAGGAACTCCTACATTCTTCACTGCATCAAGATTCAGTCACTCAGCTTCTATAGTTCGCTTCCGCCCTCTGATGTTTGGCGCTGCATGAGTGGTTTCTTCCACTCCATGAACCTCCCCTTGTGGCTGATCCACATATTGAGGCTCATTTTTAGGAACAATTAGCTCCTCTTCTCCATCCAAGTGTAGCTCCCTCTCAAGCGACAACTTCATGGCTTTCTCCTCATGAAATTTGATATCCCATCGCACGACATTCATCCGACTGTCTGGAAGATACACATGATAATTGTGGGGTGTTTCTGTGTACCCCACAAATATCCCAACCTCTGCAGTCAGCTCCAGCTTCTACCTGGCATCCTTCGTCACATGAATGTAAACAGGTGAGCCAAAAATCTTCAAATGAGAAATATCAGGCTTCTTACCAGAAAACACCTCTTCGGGTGTACTCATGCCAAGTACTCTATGAGGACAATGGTTTTGCACATAAACCGCAGTGTTGCATGCCTCAGCCGATAAGTGTATGGGAAGGCCCTGATCATGTAACATCGCCCGTGCAACACCCACGATCGTTCTATTCTTCCTCTGAGCGACCCCATTTTTCTATGGGTTATGAGGTGCTATGAGTTCTCTTCGAATTCCTTCTTTGCTACAGAAGTCTTTGAATTCGCCAGAGATGTATTCACCACCATTATCGCTCCGGAGAGCTTTCACTTGCCTCCTCAACTCTTTCTCAACCAATGCCCTGAACTCACGGAACTTTGAGTATGTCTCGATCTTCTTCTGCATGAAGAAGATCTAGCACTTACGAGAAAATTCATCAACAAATATCACATAATACCTGTGCTTTGTTGTTGAAACAACCGAGAAAGGTCCACACACGTTTGTGTGAATTCTCTCAAGTATTGTTGAAGCACGACTATCCTTCTCATGAAAATTTGTCTTCACAATTTTTCCCAAAGTACATCCCTTTCACTGATCTGACTGCGCAAGTGTACCTTTGGGACGCCTGATATAAATCTGTTGCAAAATTTTCAAAGCGCCATGGTGAAGATGGGCCAATCTCCTGTGGCACAATTTACCCTCATCTCGGCTCACCACTCCTTCTGCTTTTCCTGCCATCATAGCGCAACCATCTACCTACAATTGATAAATATTATTAACTTGAATCCCTATCCTCCTGGTTTGACCAGTTTTTTAATGGCACAAGAAAGCTTTTCCCTCGCTAAAAACAACATCATAACCCTTGTCTTCCAGCATTTCCACGAAGATCAGATTCTTCTTCAATCCTGGAACATGCATCACATCCTTCAAGATGAAAGGTTTACCGGACTCCCTCTCAAAGAAAATGGTCCCGATACCAGTTGCACTGTATCTACCATCATCGCCCATCTCGATGTGCACTCCAAGATCCTTTTCCTCCAAATCACTAAAAAAATATTTTTCTCCGGTCATATGGAAAGACACACCACTATTAGGAAACCACACCAATCCCATCACACTTGAAACCAAACATGCGATCAAAGAAAAGTCAAGCTCAAACTGCGAAGCTAAGACCTCTCCTGTTGCAGAACCAATAGCACTCTTATTCTTCTTCTTCTGTGGGAAATTAGTGGCGAAATTCCCGTGCTGGTGACAATGAAAACACTTCACCTTGGAAAAATCATGCTTCTTTCCTTTAGCTTCGGATTTGGAAGATTTCTTCCCTTTTCCTTTTCGAGCTTCGGCAGCCAAAGTGCAATTTTCTCCATCTTCACTCTTCGATGAAGATCCATCCCTGGTACCCTGCCTTATCTCCTCCTGCACAAGATCTGACGAAAGTCACTCCCATCCTGGCAGTTTCTCCTGTCCATTGACAGAGTCTTTGTAGCTATGCAAATTCTTCGAAATCCCAAGGAGAGCCAACCTCACCAAGTCTTCTTCATCAACAGTACCCCCAACACTTCCCAGCTCATCCTTGTAGTGGACAAACTTCGTGAGTTATTTTGGAATACTGTCGCCGTTCTCCATTTTTTTTTTTATGAGCTTATATTTAAGCACCAACTTCCTTTGGTCACTTCTACTTCGGAAAAAGTCTATCAAATCTGTCCACATTAAGAATGGAGTGTCTTTCCCGTGAAGGCTGGACACAATGTGGTCCTTCACACCTTCCAACAAAATCATTCGACACTTTGCTACCTTATTTTTCCATGTGTCAAGTGTGGCTGCATCGCTAGAAGCAGGCTTCGGAATATCAACATCTATGAACTCCTTCAACCCATTATCATCCACTACCGCCTCCGTCTTGTCCTTCCATGATATGCAATTCGAGCTGCCCTCAAGGGCATACTCCAATCGCAATCGGTTGAAAGACATTTCAATGAATGCTCAACTTCAACACTAAGAAAACACTGCAACAAATTCGAATTCCACCAGCACAAAACTCAACCGCTTCAATAATTGCAATCTCCTCCAATGATCAACACTTCTATGATACCATGTAGAAATTATACAACTTATGTGTTATATGTCCAACATTCTCCTGATCTCACACTATTTTAACTTCATGCAAAATATAGAATCTATTCCACCATTGATCATTTGCGGAAATTAAATCAAGATTGCAATGCACACATGAAACAATAAAAATTCACACACATTAACAAAGTTGTTTAACGGGAAAGCCTGAAGCTGAAAACCCCAACTATCTGTATATAATATATGTTATAGAGATCATGTAACAATCCTCATACAAAGATGAACATATCAAGCTCTCAGTACATACAATCGTTGCACACTAATCAAGAAAAACTAGCAAAAATTTGCACTGATTTTTGCCCTCCTGATAGCCTGCCTCTACTACGCAATCCCTACTGAAGAATGGCTCTAGATGAGTTCAAATTTCTCCAGCCTCACTCACGCAATCCTCATTGGCATCTCCAATGAATGTGTGGTGCATGAAATGCAACACTATAGTCACAAATGATAATCACACTTTCTCTTTCACCAATCTCTCCACTGAGTCTCCACTGATCTGTTCTGCACTGTTGTTAACTGTTGTCTCTGTCCAATTAAATAATGAGTTATTATTTAGTGAATTAATTCAACTAATTAATTCACTCAACTCCACTGAAAGTATCAATCAGTTATAAATAGACACAATCAATTCAACTGAGTTTAACTCCACAAGTGTAGTTAAACTAGAAACCAACTCCAGCAAACTCTACCACTTGAGTTCTAACTGAATTCCTCCATGCATGAACCACCAGTAGCTCTAAGAATTCTGTAATTCTTTCAACTAGTTGATCTAAACAATATGTTAACTGAATGTCAGTGCTCTAAGAGAATAAGATAATGTTTATAGTCCAGATATTATTAAGAGATAATAATATCCGACATGTCTATGTTTAGACTGGAAATCTAAATGTCTAAAAATAGATGTCCATATATTTTTCCAACTTGACCAACCATCCACAAATAACATCCTTCAACTCATAGAATATGATTGACATTTCTAAAAATAGACTTTGCGCTAAAAATAGCCTCCGAGGCCCACTTAGTGAAGGCGACACTTTTCACTAAGCTCATCATCTTGTTGAATCTCAACAGTTGGAGAGCCTATAATTTTACTATTGTGTAATTATACATATGTTAGTAAAATAACAGTTGGTTGCAAACTGGCTCCAATGAAAAGTGTATGGGTGGCACTCAACTCCAAGAAAAAAAAGGAAATAGGACTGATGTTATGTTTGGAGGTGAAAAAAAGAACCGAGTTCCCACATGGATTTAGAGGGTTCCACATGGAAAGTGAAAGGCATGAATTTGTAAAAAGTGCATGTTTTTCGTGTGAGGATATTCATTGAGGGAATTATTTAGTGGTTGGCTAGTCAATGATCCTCGGGCTTGGACATTGTAACTCACTAAGGTATGGTTATTCAATTAACCATGTCATAAAAGACGTGTCCTTGTGATAGCTTTGATGGTTGTTTTTATGGCTTTAGAAGCCATTCAGTTCTAGTGGAAATCGGTGCTTAGTAACTAGTCGGTGAGTCTTGCTCTTGGAAGTTTTAACTAACTCAGAAATATTTTGGTTCTAGTGTATAGTAAGTGAGAATTGTTCTTAGGTTTTGTAATTGACTCAAAGTTATCTTGGTTTGGCTCAAAAGGGTGTTTGGAAGCCCTGGAGAGCATCAGAGCTTATGGAGTTGCAAGATGATATCATTTCTGACTAGCTATAAGTTTCCGTGAAAGGTGGGCACTGTCAAGACATCACTACGTGTGGAGAAGGGCTACTCCACTTGGATGTAGGTCAGGGGAGTGTGAGCGTGTGGTTGGAGGCTAAGGATGCTAGGATTAGTACCTACGGTAATGTTGATGTGTGATACTTGGTGAAGAGATTATTTCCTTGGAGTTGAATCCCCTAATTAGGGGTAACCCACGGTTGAGAGTTTATGAACCATGAGGTCTACGACTAGGTGAAACATGGAAGACCTGCAACGAGTTGGATTTCTCTTATAGAGAAGCGTTCATGTGTCATATGTATTGGTTTATGTTTATGTACCATGTTTTCCTATAAACCTTAGTGTGGATTCTAAATTTATGATTATTCTACTATGTAAGAAATAATTAATATATATAATTGTTGATGGAATCTGTGGCTAAGTGTTGAATTAATACATGGTACCTTGTTATACCGAGAATAGACAGCCATATTGAATATGATATTAAGGTTTGGTCCATTTTGGGGTTGACCTTGCTTTAATTATGTCTAATTACATGCATACCCATTATATTGCCTAAGGTTTGTGCAATTAATGTTGAATCACGCTTAATTTATGTTATATATATATGCTCTCATTTTAGATTATGGTTAGATTAGGTGTTTTAAGTGTTGTAGTTAAATTGTGAATTGTTAGAAAGACCGGGAAATCGTAAGGTTCGGTAAGTAGCTTCTACCCATGTACAACCGTGGGTTGGAATGGAACCGTTGGTTGAAATTAGTATAGTTACTAGTCACTGTGTGCCATTGCGCATGATTATATCAAGTTGGCAATATAATTTAGATAGGGTTTGATATTTGGAATAAAAAATTTATGTGCTTCGGCAGTGATTTTGTGTGCTATGGATGAGTAGGGTATTCTGGCTGAGTGTCGTGGCATCAAAGGTTTGGTTTCACCGCTGGGGCTGCATGGGATAAAGAAACACTTTTTGTGTCAACAAAAAAAAATATTTTTCTATGATCAGAACTGAAAACTACATCGTCTGTTCATGATCTATTTAATAAAATGTTGATGCAGTTTTCTAGAATTCCTTAGCTTCCAAGAATTCCTTGCCACATGTTTTCTACTTCTTGAAAATTCAGTGGATGCATGGGAGAGAGCAGGTGGAACTTCACTACCTTTAAGATTCACTGGTGGGAAGTGGTAGTAAGAAACCCTATCCAACTCTTTTTCCATTGGGGCATAATGCCTGGTTGGGAATATCCTATGGTGAAGGAAAACAAGATTTATCAAATGGGTTGAACGACACGTAGTTTTCAGCATTGGCACATACCTATAAGTTATTAGTTCACCTGGTTTTATTATAAAAGTAACATAGTTCCAAATATAAGCTTCACATTGTAGAAATGGCTACGCTCGTTTCTTGTAGTTATTCAGTTGGAAGAATCTAAAGGAACCATTATTTCCATGTTTCCACCGAAGGCTACTATTGCTTCTTCGACTTGGTGTCCTTTTGTTTTTCTTGCAATTCCCTAGCATTTGTGCATTTTATTCACTCCGAAGGACATGTGAATTCTGAAAAGGATGATTATGGGCTGACCCCGGCATAAATTAGGTAGGATAAGCTATTGGCCACTGATAAGTTCAAATGCCAGGGGCTCCTAGGTAGAATTCTTGTTAGCTAATGAAGGTCTTTGTATCGTCATGGAGGATGCACTGACTCAAAAATTAATATTTATTGTATCGTGATGGATTGAAGTTAGATATGCATAGTTTTGACGAAAAATCGATTAAGTAATAAAAAAGGATTGCAAGACGAGGAAATGGAATGCATTGTAAGCAGTGGAGTACCAAAATAATCCGGCTGTGAAGGGGTTGGGAAATTGTACACTTTACAAATGAGTATGAAGACTTTGCCGGTAGAGGATTGCTGGTGATGGAAAATGTATCATTGATTGTTGTCACTGACCAGCGTGCATCTGTCCATGTAATCTCTACAGATGAATATTTTAGAGGCTTTTAGAGTTGATATGAAAACTCCGCATCACTTTAAAATTGTTTTAATTGGTCTGCTCTTCAAATATTATCAAGCTGGGAGGTAGCAGGTTCTGACATTTGGGGCCAAAATACCAGTAGCGACATTCCAGGTTCAAGTTGTTTTTTTTGGTGGATAAAAAGAATTACTAGGTGGTGGTAATATCGAAGAAAGGACTTTGAATAATAATCAAGATATAAATACTAGGCTTGATACTACTCAAGTGTCTTCCAATTCTAGTCGTTTACTGAATAGTTCATGCAGAAAGGATGAGAAATCAGAGATACAAAGTAGGGAAAGTACGGAAAATTTTAACGATGTTAGTTTATTTTAGATTTTAGAAATCTTGGCAAATTATACTAATCACTAATATGTTGAGAATTTAATTCCAACTACTTGTTGGGTGTAGAACAGTCTATCTAAGTGTTCAGTTTGTGGAGTTTAGTCTTGTTTTACTAATGTAATTTATTGTTATAGTTCATTTTTACTGATGTAATTTATTGCTAATATTTTTAATATAATTTTATTTAATTCATTCATAATATTTTTTTTTCTGCTAATATTTTTAATATAATTTTATTTAACTCATTCATAATATCTTTTCACTTCTTTTTAGTTTTCAATTATTATAATGATATCAAAGCTAATTTGCATAAGACTCAGTAAAACTCCATGAGAGAGCAGCAACATGAATTAAGTGAAAGTAGCAAGTGAAGAGCTTAACCTATGTAAGAGTCCTTCTGATAAACAAATATCTGAGCGACGTTGTATGAGACTCCAGAGCAACGTGAGCGAAATAAATAAGATTAAAGTTTTTTTTGGCGTGAACTGTAGACGAAGTAACGCAGACGAAGCGTTATTAACGCAGCCCAAACAATCAAAGCAAAACTTTATACCGCAGGCCCAAAAGTATGGAGAAGCATTAGTCAGAGCGTTACTAACGCTCAAGTCCATTGCAACGATGCGTTAAAGCAATTTTGCAAATGATGTTCCAAAGATTCGTAAATGTATCTTTTTTAAGAAATTCAAGACTCACTATTCAAAAGGTGTTTTGTTTTTTATTGAGATGAAAAATCATTTTGGAAGCCTTCCATAAAAGGGAGGAAGCCATTCAAAAAAAGGATACATGTTTTTTTTTTTGTTACGTTTCATTTAAAAGGGAGCATAGGGCTTATATAATATTTGAATGTGGTGGAATTAAAATTCATTGGGAAGGGATTTCTTTTAAATTTCTTTTTAAAAAAATCATGAAAAAAGGGAGTTTTTTTACTAAAAGATATTTAAAAAGGGCATTGTTCAAATAGGCTCTACACATTGTGATATTTTTGTGAAAGCTTTGTAAAAGAGTTGTCTTGGTAAAGAATTTTTGGAAGCATGGTATTTATTGAACATTTGTAGACTCGTTTGTTTGTGAAAGCCAAGAAACAACATTATTTTTATTGCATTTATTTGCAATGTCTACAATTTGTGTTGCTCGTTGAGTCATAGTGAGCCAACACTCAACAATTGGAAAAGCCAAGAGGCTAAAGCGACAACAGGAGATGTTTGAGTTATTTTAGATCTAGAAGTGAAGAGGCAAAAGGATGCCAATTAAAAAGCATTAGAGAATCTCTAGATGACAACATTCTTCCTCATTTCAAATGCCAACACAACCAAGGAGGCCTGGGATAGCCTTGAGAGATGTTTCGATGCAAGGGGGAGCATTGAAGTTGAAGAAGTGGGTGGATCTATAACAATAGATCTATGACGACATGAAAAGTATGTTGAATCGCACCAGGGTCAGCCACAAGTGGATGGAAATTTGATGATTCGCATGTCTATGATGATTTTTCAAAAGCTATGTAAACGTATTTCTCGTGAAATCAACTTTTTTTGTTTACGTTGTTGTGAACTTAATATCAATTTTTTTTTAAAAATTGAAGAATATTGTGATACTAGTATAGAATACAATTTTATCATGTGCTCTTTTCAAACTTAAGGGTAATTTTCCCAAGAAGGATATCACATCAACATGAGTTGTATGGTTTGTTTTGAGCATGGACATTTGGTTTCCTCTAATTTATTTAGCTAAAGAAACACATAAATAAAAATCCCACTTGGTGGACTAATTCAAAAATCGATTATCAGAAAGCCAACTCAACCCAACTCCTAACCCTGAAAAATCAGAAAAGCATAAAAATCCATATTCCAATGAGAGTGGGGATGTTCTAGGCATAACTTAAAGGATAAAAAAAAAAAATTGGGGACTCCAACCTAGTGTTACAACTATTGACCTACTCACCTTACTCACATGGTGATTAGTTGGGGAAGATGCTAGAGGAGTTGGAACAAGGAAAATTAATCATTTCCATCAAATTGAATGGAAACAGGTTATAAGATATGATGGAGAAGTTGGCATATTTAATACAATTAGCTTCAAAGCATCAAGGATGAATTTTGAATTTTGAGAGAAAAAAAAAGGGAAAATTTTCATGACTACATAAATCTTTGATCATAGAATCATAGAAATTGTCTCACACTGAAGATTCAAAATTGGTCAAGCCCAAACCTAGAAGAAAGACAAAATTGAGTCTTTGGAATGAAATGTAGAGGTTACATGATGCAGACTAGCTCCAGAAATATCATAGTATTCGTGGAACTAGAGATTTTACACTCTACACAACCTTATTACCACAACGGGTTTGAATTAACCTCGGGTTCGTTAAACATACATACATACATATACGCGATCAACATCATAGTTATAATATATATAACCCAAAACAATTTGCATCGCATGAAACCTCTTACCGAAGGGTCCCACGACAAGTCTGACCAATCACTCATGATCGCAGATTGCACAATTTACAGTTTAGCTTTAACGCTTAAACTTTAATCCATGCGAATTGTGAAACTACGCTAAGCTGACACATGTCCTCTTCCTTTTCTTATCACAAATAAAATAGTTTACTTTGCAATGGCTTAACACATATTCTCTAAGTCTTGCAAAGTGCAAAATCGCTTTCCCCGTGCTGTGATATCCATCGTTGGATTAATCTCAGATCCGACGATCCTCGTTTTCTCTCCACTCCTCACTTCACGTCGCTTGTAAAACAACTTAACTTGAAACTTTTAATGGTTAAAATTTTTTCTCTGCGATGTGCAGTGGTTTCTAATTTTCCATGACATCTCTCCCATTGATCGGGTTCATATCTACGACCCTCGTTGCACCTGCAATCCGATTATTCTTCCATTTTTTAACTTAATGCGATTCAACAGATTTTAAACAAATAATTAAATAGAGAGCTTGATTGACATAAAACACTTGAAAATTATTAAATAAGGAATTTACATATCCAAGCCATTGATCGGCTGATTATTACAGTTTTTATGCTCTCTTTTCTCTCTCACACACTTATTTCACTCTGTCTCACTTTTTCCTACACTCTACTCTCTCTCACACCTATCTCACAGATTTATATAAAAATCTAAAGTGGTCCTTCTCGCTTAAAATTTTTTTATGTTGAACCACTCCAACAAAAAAATGTTACCCTATTTCTAAGCTCATATCCTACTTGGCTCAATATCCTCGTATGGAGAAACCAATTTCTATTTCTATTCCTAATTAATTTAATAAACTCAAACAAAATAAATTCTCTAATTTAAAACTAAATAAAATATTAATGGCCAATGTTTATCCACCTCATGGTTAGCCACAAAATGTGAACATCCAATCACATTGCTGGCTAAGTTCGTATGCTCCTACATCAAACTACCGGGGAAGAAAATATTGATCCATCAATGCTTCAGGATCTGTACTAAAATTTTGTAGCTCTTTTGCTATCATTCAATTGGAATCTTCCATAGGGTGTCCTTTCCATTTGACTAGATACTAATAGTAAGTTTGTCCTCTGGTCTTCTTTGCTTCTCTTTTCTCGAAAATGGCCTCCATTGCTTTCTTTTCCGTCTTTGGCATATGTTCTTTCCAATTCAAAGTCGGTTCTTCCTCTTCTATAGAGTCTTCTGGTAGCGCTTCATTTGTTCCTTTGTATAGGTACAAATATGAAACATTAAATATAGGCGATATTCCAATTCCTTCTGGAAATTCAATTTCATAAGAATTTGAAAACAAATTCCTCAAAATTCTACATGGTCCTATCTTTTTCATCTTTAATTTTTTCTAAGTCCTAACATGAAACCTTTCTTTTCTCAGGTACACCATGACTAGGTCACCTACTTGGAATTCTTTTTCTTTCCTCTTCATATCAACTCTCTGCTTGTATTTGCTACTAGTTTCCTGTAATATGTTTTTGATATCTTCCTGTAGTTTATGCAAACTCTTCAAACTTTGCGCTCCTTATCTCTTTTTCTCCTAAATTTCTGAGCTCATACACACCTCTTGGTTTCATTCCAAAAACAATTTGTAATGGACTCATCCGAGTACTTCGATTTGGAGTATCATTATAAGAAAACTCAACCTGAGTAAGTGCTAAAACCCACTACTTAGGGTTTTTATACACTAAGCTCCTCAATATATTTCCAAAGCTTCTATTCACTACCTTGGTTTGTTCATTCATTTGAGAGTGATAAGTTGAACTGAAACTAAGGTTAGTAGCTAGTTTCTTCCATAGAGTTCTCCAGAATGACCAACAAACTTGGTATCCCTATCAGACACAATACTCACAAGAAATCCATGTAATCTTACAACTTCTGAAAAAAACAAATTAGCAATATGTGTTCCATCAGTAGTTTTCTTGCATTTATTGAAATGAGCCATTTTAGAAAACCTATCTACTACAACATAAATGGAGTCACTTCCTCTTTGAGTTTTTGGAAAACCCGAAACAAAATCCATACTAACTGCATCCCATGGTCGGTTTTGTATTGGAAATGGATGATACAATCATGTATTATGACTTCTTCCCTTAGCATGCTGACAAATCCTGCATTTCTCAACAAATATCTTAACATCAATTTGCATATTTGGCTAGTAGTAAAAACTATTTACCTGAGAAAAAGTATTGTCTTGTCCAAAGTTTCCAGATAAGCCTCCACTGTGTTTCTCCTTAATTATGCTTTCCGTCATAGAACATTTCAGAATGCATAGTTTATTACTTTTGAATAGAAACCCTCTTTGGATAAGATAATCCAACCACTGGCTTTTATTATGAACTACTGGTTTTTGCACAACTGTATAAATTTCCTTAAATTTTGTATCTTCTATATACATGTCAACCATTTATTCAAATCCTACAACACCAACTTGTAATTCTTACATGATTAAATTCACTCTACTCAAAGCATCAACAACTTTGTTCAACTTACCGCTTGTATGATTAATCATAGAAGTAAAATTCTTCAAAAATTCTACCCATTTGGCATGTTTTTGGTTCAATTTTGGCTGGTTGTTTATAAACTGTAACGCATGGTTATCAGAATATAAGAAAATTTATTTTGGTAACAAATAATGTCTCCATTTTTTCAAGGCTTGCATAACAACATAAAACTCTTTGTCATAAGATGAGTATTTATTCTTAGCTTCATTCAGTTTTTCACTGAAGTATGCTATCGGTATCTGTTCTTGACTTAAAAATACTCCAATCTCCACTCCAATAGCATCAGTTTCAACTCAGAAAATTCTTTCAAAATCTAGCAAAGCTCAAACTAGTTTTTCTGTAATTTTCTTCTTCAACAACTTAAATTTTTGATCTGTTGCTTCTATCCAATTGAATGGTCGATTATTTTCCTTGATTGTTTCAATAATGGGGGCAAAATTCAGACTAAAGCTTCTGATAAATTTTCTATAGAAACTTGCAAGATTGTGAGAGCTCCATACCTAAAATACGTTTCTTGGAGTTGGCCAATTCAAAATTGCTTGGATTTTTTCCAAATCCATTTTCAAGCCTTCTTTAGAAACTAAAAATCCCCAAAAGACTAGCTCTTCCTTCATAAAACTTCATTTCTTCAAATTTATTAGCAGCTTCTCTTTATACAAAGCTTTTAGAACCAAATTAAGGTGCTACAGATGCTCTTCTTTAATTCCACTGAAAATTATAATATCATCAAGATAAACAATTACAAACTTGCCTGCATATTCCTTCAAGACTTTATTCACTAATCTCATGAATGTGCTAGGTGCATTAGTGAGCCTAAAAGGAATCACTAACCATTCATACAAACCATAGTTTGTTTTGAAGGAAATATTCCACTCATCCCCTTCTCTAATTCTTATCTAATGATAACCACTCTTCAAATATATCTTAGTAAACTATTTTGATCCACTCAAGAAATCCATTAAATCATCCATTCGTGGTAAAGGAAAATGATACCTCATGGTGATTTTAATTATGGCTCTAGAATCTGTGCACATGCGCCATTCACCTCCTTTATTTGGACTGAGTATTGTTGGTACAACACATGGAATACGGCTTTCTCTTATCAATCCCTTATCCATCAACTCTTGCACTTGTCTTCCAACTTCTGCATTTTCTTGAGGAGTTATTCTATATGCTACTTTATTCGGACAACTTGCTCCAAGTATTAGATCAATGTGATGACTAATACTCCTGACTAGTGGTAATGCACTTGGAAACTCATCCACAATAATATCAGAAAAATTATTCAATAGACTTCGGATTTCTTCAGATAAATCTTCTAAATTTGTGGAAGTTAGGGTTAGCTTGGGTCTTCCTACAACAACAAAATGCATCTCCTCATCCTTCTCAATTCCTTTCAATAGTTCTTTCCCACTCACCAACATAACTCTATTTCTAGGTGTTTCTTTGTCAGCTTTATCCTTCAATGGTAGCAGTGTGTGTTTGTTTCCATCCTTCTCCAGAGTATAAGAGTTTCTTCTTCCATCATGTATGGCTTTCTTATCAAACTCCCAAGGCCTTTCTAGCAATATCGGGCATACATCCATCAGCATTACATCACATAATATAACATCCTTGTAAGTACTAATCTCGATCTCTACCTTACATTGTTCTGTCACAATAATCTAGTGTCATTTTTGTAGCCATGATACCTTATAAGGAGTAGGGTGTACTATTTTTACCAATTCTAACTTGTCCACCATCTCTGTAGAAACAATTTTATCAGTGATTCCATTGTCAATTACCACTTTGCAACATTTACCTTTGGACTTGCATATAGCCCTGTATAGATTCTTCCTCTGAGTTGGTTCTCCTACTTCTTTTTCGGATTTATGCAATACCCTTTTTTATAACACGAAATCTCTTGCTTTGGGTGGTTCCTCTTTACCTGAAATCTGAGGAATGTATTCTTTTGTTTCAACAACATTTACGTTTCTCTGAGTTTTTGACTTATTATGAGAACAATACCATGACCCATGTCCCCATTCACCACATGTAAAACACCGAATATCTCTTCCTCGGCCTCTACCTCTAGGTACAAACCTTCCTCGACCAGATTCTCCTCTCTGTGGTGATCTGCTACTCGATCCTCCTGTTTCATTCTGGGAATGTTGAAATATGAGTTTGAATGTTCCTCTTCCTCTTGCTAAACTCTTTCCCCAATTCCTCCGACTTTTCTTTCTCTGTATCTTCTCTTCTGCTCTTAAGGTTGCCTAATAAGCATCTTCAATTGTCTTCAAATTTAATAGACTTATCTCATCCTGGATATCATACCTCAAGAAATTTATATACCTGGCTACTTTCTCAACATCATCCTCTACATGTCCAACTCTGATATTCAGTTTATAAAATTCCTCTATATATTCATTCATTGTCATTCCTTTTTCTTTCAAGTTCTATAATTTCTTAAAAAGATTTAACTGATAATCCTTGGGCAAGAACTTACTTTTTAATTTTCTTACCATTTTTTCCCATCTCTTGATTTTGGGCTTTCCTTTTCTCTGTCTAGATACTTCTAATTCCTTCCACTAGACAGCTACATGACCCTTTAGTCTGGTAGCTACAAACTTCAGTTTCCTTTTTCCTTCAACCTCTTCAAATTCAAAGTACTTGTAGAATTAACTGATCCAGTCCATTAGCTCTTCCATATTGAGATTTCCCTCATACAAAGGTACATCCACCTTTGTTCTTCTAGTTTTCTTAATCAACATTTTTAGCATTTTAGCCTCATCATCTTCTGCTTATTCTTGTTCCTCATTAGTTTCCTATGCTGTGCTGACATCTCCTTCTTCAGGTTCTCTCCTCTAAGAAACTTCTATTGTCACCATTCTTGTGTGAAGATGTTGCATGTCATTCAACAGAATTGCATTAACCTCCTGGGTGGCATATTTGCTCCAATTTCCAATAATAGACTCAAGTCTGTTCTGATACCAAATGATGAAAACTAGCTGCAGAAATTTTAGAGTATTCACGGTACTATAGAGTTTACTCTCTACACAACCTTATTAACACAACAGGTTTGAATTAACCTAGGGTTTGTTAAACATACATACATACATATGGATGATAAACAACATAATTATAACACATATAACCCAAAACATTTGCATCACATGGAATCTCTTACCGAAGGGTCCCACGACAATTCTGAGCAATCATCGACAATTGCAGATCGAACAATTTACAGTTTATTTTTAATGCTTAAAATTTAATCCATGTGAATTTTGAAACTGCGCTGAGATGAAACGTTTCCTCTTCCTTTTCGCATCGCAAATAAAATATTTTACTTTGCGACGGCTTAACACTTATTCTGTAAGTCTTGCGAAGTGCAAAATCGCTTTCCCCGTGCTATGATCTCCACCATTGGATTAGTCTCAGATCCAACGATCCCTGTTGTCTCTCCAATCCTCACTTCGCATCGCTTGTAAAACAACTTAACTTGAAAATTTTAAAGGTTAAACTCATTTCTCTATGATGTGCGATGGTTTCCAATTTGCGATGAGATCTCTCCCATTGATCGGGTTCAGATCTATGAACCTCCTCGCACCTGCAATCTGATTGTTCTTATGTTGTTTAACTTAATGAAATTTAACAGAGTTTAAACAAATAATTTAACAGAGATCCCAATCGACACAAAACACTTGAAAATTATTAAATAATGAATTTACAAATCCAAGCCCTTGATCGGCTGATTATTACAATTTGTATTCTCTCTATGCTCTCGTTTCTCACACACCTATTTCACTATGTCTCACTTTTTCCTACTCTCTACTCTCTCTCATACCTATCTCACACATTTATATAAAAATCTGAAGAATTCCTTCTCGCTTAAAATCGATTTATGTTGAACCACTCCAACAAACAAATTATGCCCTATTTCTAAGCACATATCCTACTTGGCTCAATTTGCTCGTAGGGAGAAACAAATTTCTATTTCTATTCCTAATTAATTTAATAAACTCAAACAAATTAACTTCTGTCATTTAAAACTAAATAAAATATTAATGGCCAATGTTTATCCACCTCATGATTAGCAACAACATGTGAACATCCAATCACATTGCTGGCTAAGTCTAGATGCTTCTGCATCATTACACGGTTATATAGGGTTTTTCTAGGTGCATATTTTAAGATAGTTTATCTAGGATTATCCTTTAATATATAAAGTTGTAAAATTTTGTATTTAGTTACAACGCACTATTCCTTCTACATATACTAATTCCTTGAGCCAGTAAATTTATTTTCATATGAAAAAAAGTGATACAATATACAACATTTTTTGTTAGCAATGGCTAAATGAACTATAACATATGTTGGAAAATAACTAAGAATAGAATTAAATTGTTATACAACTAGCTAAAAGTTGAAACATAATAAAATATAAGCTAGAGGAGATTCATTTATAATAGGAAGGCATGTTGTGGATAGAGGGGATTCATTTGTAATATTAATATATACAAGTACATGTGAGTGACTCTTCATCCTCTCTAAATTTGAAAGAAGCAGATTTTCTTGGAAAATAGAGTGGCATCTACTATCTACTACTAATGTAAGAGAGAAAATTTTATCTATCTATTACATTACCAATGCAAAATATTTTTTATCGCCAATGCATCTATGCTTAATCATAATTTTACAACACAAAAACAAATTATATTTAGATTTTTTTTCATTCATCTATATGCAATAAATAGAATATTCATAGTATTTGACAAATGTATCATACCTGCTAAGTTTTCTTTAAGAAATATCTAGTGTTTTGGACTTATGCGGCCATCCTGCCACCAAGAATGTGAATGATTAAAATTGTTGTCCATCATACCTCCTTCCCTTTTTTCAATCCCGGAAGTGAGTTCTAGGTACCATATTTGGTCGAGATCAATCACCCTTTTAGAAGCTTGATTGTGAATTTAATAACACTTAATTCAGATTTAAGAGGGATAAGAACAATAATTATTTATTAAAAACTAGGAGGCACTAAAATTTCACTCAACAATAATCTAGAGGAAGCACTTGCACCACTAGAATGTGCAAAAAATATCAGTTAAAGTTATCCATTATTACATAAATTGACTAAGCACTTTTGAATGTAAAAACCTCATCGTGTGTAATTTCTATTATGAGGAAAATTTTGCTCTTAGAATTACTAAATGCTAAAAATACCCAATATTTAATGGTACAATTTAATTTTGAACTTGTTTGCATAGGATGAAAAACCTTGAAAATGAGAAGACTGAAGAGGAAGTTCATGAAATTTGTTGTATTTCTTGTTTTATCATACATTTTTTAGTATCTTCAAAAGACCATTGAAAAACTCACAAAGAGGGTAAATGGATAAGGAAGGATAAATTAGAAATTGATCAAATAATCAATCATTGATCACATGTGAACCATCATAATTCATGGAAGTATTATAGTAAGCGACCAACACAAATAGGTGAATTTCAGAAAATCCCTTATCAGTACCATAAATTTTTATGGAGACTGATACATAGGAAAGGAACACACCTTATGGCTACCAAAATTTATTCCATGTTTCCTCTAATATGTGGGGCATACACCAACGATTCCTTGCTATATGGTATGGTAAATTTAGGGGAGCAAAGAACAAATGAACAACTAGAAAATAGGGATGCAACAAACCCTTCTATGAATAAGAAATTGACAAGTAAGAATGTTTAGCATTAGTTCATTACTATTAGTAGCCCCGCAAAAGATAAAAAGGTGATGTTTGTATATGCACATATAAATAACTCACCTAAAGGCCCTAAATCACCTCCTCTCATTTTTTTCTTCACTTAGAATGTTGGTTGCAAAGTAATTGTAAAAGGGGTAGAAAAAAAATGGACATTTGAAATTCACTAGAGCATAACAACGTACATGAATATATCTTTTCTTGAGAGAATTTTATTCTAGAATCAATTTGGAATTTGATTTAGCGATATCCATTTTAACTCAATGGAAGGGAAAACTTTACAGTTTCAAAAATATCATGGACCTTGTTGGATTCTTTCAATGCAGATGCTCCTAATAAACAAATATTTGAACTTAGAAATGGTGTTGGGTGTGGAGCCTGATTATCTTGTTTATTTTGTATCATAGCATTGGACCCCTGTACCTTAATGGGGTGACAACACCACCCATAACTAAACACTGCCTGGGGGGTCCAGTGGGGGGCTAAAAACAAATGTAAACTTGCCCTGTAAAAGTATAGTAATTTCTAGTAAATCTGAGCTATTCATTAGGCAGATGATCTGATGGTAGAAGTTATGTTTAGTTTAGGGTTTTTTTTCCTATAAGGCAACCCCTCTCTTGTATGAGGGTATTGTATTGCGGCTGTGTATTATATGTGTATTCTCAGAGTGAGAAACAAATAGGGAGACTGTGAGAGAGAACAAAGGATATTACAACAGACCTATTGTACATTTGTCTCTTCATTTTGTTGGATAACAGAAAGGAAGGATTGGCTGTTCAGGGTCGACGTAGCCCAAACTGGGTGAACCATGTATATCCATGTCTCTCTGGTTTTATGTGTTTTGTGAGTTTGTGTTTTTTGCATATTTTATGTGTTGCATTGCTCCGTAATATATAATTTCTAACAACTGGTGTCAGAGCCAAAGGTTTGTTTGGCTGATAAACTCGTATTAAATAAGGGTTCCTGGTTCGAGTGGGAGCAATGGAAGAATATGGTAAATTTAGGGTCAAGAAATTTAATGGCCAAAACTTCCCACTGTGGAAGATGCAGATTGAATATTATCTGTATCAGAAAGATCTGTACCTACCATTGAACGGAAAAACAAAGAATTCGACGACTATGACAGACGCATAATGGGAAATTCTTGATAGAAAGGCACTAGAAACAGTGCGGTTGTGCCTCGTGGCATCAATAGCCTTCAATATTTCAAAGAAAAAAACAACAGAGGGTTTTATTAAGGCATTGGTGAAACTACATGAAAAACCCTCAACCTCAAACAAGGTATTTCTTATGAAACATTTATTTAATATGAAGATGTCGGAAGGTGGATCTGTTGGAGACCGTTTAAATGATTTTAAAATAGTTACTAGTTAGTTAAGTTCTGTAGGGGTAAAATTTGATGATGAAGTTAGAGCTCTATTATTTTTGTGCTCATTTCTAGAAATTTGGAATGGTTTAGTTATGGACATTAGTAACTCTGTCTTTGGATCTAGTACTTTAAAGTTTGATGATGTTGTCAGTGCTATTCTTAGCGAGGAAATAAGACGGAAAAGCTCCAGTGAGACATCGGGTAATGCTTTGAGTGCAGAGTCTAGGGGAAGAAGAATGGAAAGAGGAAAGAGCTCAGGATATCGCAGTAAATCAAGGAAACATAGATCCAAGTCCAGATCGGGGATAGTGTGCTAGAAATGCGGAAAGAAAGGACACCTAAATAAATATTGTAGATATTGGAAGGGAAAAGAAGGAGACGCACAACAAGAAAACAATCATGAAGCAAATGTGACAGGTGATGTGTTACGATACGCTTTAATTCTTTCTTTTGAAAATGTTACTGATTCTTGGGTTGTAGATTCAGGGGCATCATTCCATGCCACACCCGATAAGAAATATTTTCATGACTATGTTCAAGGATATTTTTGACAAGTCCATTTGGGTGATGATAAAACCTGTAAATTTTTTGGAATGGGTAAGGTTATTTTAAAATAGCAGAATGGAAACCAATGGCTATTAAAGGAGGTAAGGCATGTTCTAGATCTGAAGAAAAATCTGATTTCAACAGGCAGTTAGGTCGTGAAGGTTGTGTGACAACTTTCACAGATAAAACGTGGAAGGTCGCCAAAGGAGCCCTGGTAATAGAAAAAGGAGAAAATGTTGGTACATTGTATTTATGCAATGACATTTCTAACTCTGTTAATGCTTTGACCTCCAAAGGAGTAGATGCATCATTATGGCATCATAGGCTCGAACACATGAGTGAGAAGGGGATGAATATTCTTCACTCAATAAATTTGTTTCTGGGTTTGAACAATATTGATTTGGATTTATGTGAGAATTTCATTTATGGAAAACAGAAGAGATTTAGATTTCTCAGAGTTGGGAAAGAAAAGAAGAGCTAAAAATTAGAGCTTGTGCATACAGATGTATGGGGACCTACTCAGGTATCGTCTCTCGATGGCTCTCATTATTATGTTAATTTTATTCATGATGCTACTAGAAAAACTTAGATTGATTGTATTTAGAATAAGTTTGTTGTATTTGATACTTTCAAAAAATGGAAAGCTTTGGTTGAGATTGAGACAGGAAAGAAGTTGAAGTATCTCAGATCAGAAAATGGAGGTGAATATTGTAGCAAAGAGTTTGATAGGTACTATTCAAAGCATTGAATTCACAGATAGAAGATAGTTCCAAGAACACCACAAGAAAATGGTGTGTCAGAAAGGATGAATAGAACAATCATGGAGCGTGCAAGGTGCATGAGATTGCATGCAGGATTGCCTTTACTATTTTGGGAAGATGTTGTAGATATTGTTGTTTATCTAATAAAAAAATGGCCTTCAAGTTCCTTGGATGGTGGTATTCAAAAGGAACCATGGACAGGTACTAAGGTAAAATACTCTCTTTTAAATCATTTTGGTTGTGAGGCCTTTGTCCATATTAATAAATAAAATAGAACAAAGCTTGAGGCAAAGTCAAAGAAATGTACCTTTATTGGATATGGTGTTAATGATTTTGGTTATTGCTTATATGATTATGAAAATCACAAAATCATTAGGAGAAGAGATGTAATATTCAATGAAAAGGTGTTGTATAAGAATTAGTTGTAGGAAAAGAAATAGGAAAAAGAAAACAAAAAATACACAGTTCTTCATGAGATCACTAAAAAGGTAAAGGTGCCTGAAAATAATAATAATCAACAACCACAAAAACAACAACGACCACAACAGCAATAGGCACCTCAAACACCTGAAAGTGGTGTTATAAGATCTACCAAGATAAGTAGAGCCACTAAACGATACTCTCCTTCATTATATTATTTATTGTTGACTCATTTTGGTGAACCCGAATGTTATGAAGAAGAAATGCAGGTTGAAAGCACGAAGAAGTGGGAGCTAGCCATGGAAGAAGAGATGGAATCCTTAATGCATAACTAGAATTGGGACTTAGTTAGGTTTCCTTCAGGTAAAACTACATTTAAAAATAAATGGGTTTACCGGCTGAAGGAAGAAGATGGAGGAAAATAAAGGTACAAAGATAGACTTGTGGTGAAGGGGTTTTCACAGAAGAAAGGTATTGATTTTGATGAAATATTTTCTCCTGTTGTTAATATGACTTCAATCAGAACTATTTTAAGTCTTGTAGTAGCAGAAGATTTACATCTTGAACAGTTAGATGTAAATACAACATTTCTCCATGGAGATTCGGAGGAAGTGATCCATATACAGAAACCAGAAGGATATAAGGTCAAAGGGAAAGAAAAATTTGTGCACAGGTTAAAGAAGAGCTTGTATGGATTAAAATAGGCTCCAATACAGTGGTATATAAAATTTTATAGGTTTATGTCTGAAAAAGGTTATACTAGATGTCACTCTAATCATTGTGTTTATTTGAAAAATCAAAATGATGGAAGTTATATTGTATTGTTATTTTATGTAGATGGCATGATTGTTGTAGGGTATAACATATAGGAAATTAATGTGCTGAAAAGAAAATTGGAAAATTCGTTTGTAATGAAGGATTTGGGAGCTGCAAAACAAATCCTTGGAATGAGAATAACTAGAGACAGGAAAAATCACAAATTAACATTGTCTCAGAATGAGTACATACAAAAGGTGTTGAAAATATTTAATATGTAGAATGAAAAACTAGTTAGTACACCTTTTTCTAGCCATTTCAAACTTAGTAATGAGATGTGCCCCAAGACCCAAGAAGAAATGGATTATATGTCTAAAGTTCCATATGCATTAGCAATTGGAAGTTTAATGTATGCAATGGTCTGCACAAGGCGTGATATTGCACATGTAGTGGGAGTTGTAAGCAGGTACATGAACAATCCAAGAAAAGAAAATTAGATGGCAGTGAAATGGATTCTTAGATGTTTGAGAGGAAGCACAAATCAAGCATTATGATTTGGTGGTTCAAACATTTCTCTACAGGAATATGTTGATGCAGATATGGTAGGTGACAGAGATAACAGGAGGAGAACTAAAGGGTATGTATTTACTGTAGGTGGAGCAGCTGTCAGTTGGGTTTCAAAAATCCAAAGTGTTATTGTGCTTTGAACAACATAAGCAAAGTATGTTGTGCTACAGAGGCTAGTAAAGAAATTATTTGGTTACAAAGGTTTATGGATGAATTGGGTAAGAAGAATGATATGGGCATGTTATAAAGTGATAGCCAAAGTGCCATTCATCTTGCAAATAACTCATTGTTTCATACCAGGACTAAACACATGCAGCTCAAGTACCAATTCATACAGTCAGTGTTGGAAGATGGACAATTGAAGCTAGAAAAGATACACACTAGCCATAATCATGCCGATATGCTACCAAAAGTTGTAACCAAGGAGAAACTGAGAATATGCTCAATTTCAATTGGTCTTCAAGTATGATGATGAAGATGAGAAACAACCAGGTCCAAAGTGGAGTTATTTTCCAGCAAATGAAATAGCGATGGAGTTGCTACAATCAGTCTCCAAGTGGGAGATTTTTGGGTGTGGAGCCTGATTATCTTGTTTATTTTGTATCACATCATTCGATCCTTGTACCTTAATGGGGCTGCAACACCGCGCATAATTAAACACTGCTTGGGGGGTGTAGAGGGGTGGCTACAAATTTATGGAGCCACCCCCTGGCAGGGGATTTTGGGGGCAGTGCCCTCGAAGCTAAAAATAGATGAAAAAATGCCTTGTAAAAGTATAGTAATTTCTAGTCAATCTGGGTCGTTCATTAGGCAGATGATCTGACGGTAGAAGTTATGTTTAGTTTAGGGTTTTACTTTTCCTAAAAGGCAACCCCTCGCTTGTATGAGGGTATTGTATTGCAGTTGTGTATTGTATGTGTATTCTTGGAGTGAGAAATAGATAGGGAAACTGTGAGAGAGAACAAAGGATATTACAGCGGATCTATTGTAGGTTGTATCTCTTCATTTTGCTGGATAATAGAAAGGAAGCACTGGCTATTCGGGTGGGACGTAGCCCAAATTGGGTGAACCACGTATATCTATGTCTCTCTAGTTTTATGTGTTTTGTGTGCTTGTGTTTCCCGCATATTTTATGTGTTTCATTGCTCTGTAATATATAATTTTCTAACAAATGGAAAATTAAAATTAAAGATTTGAAAATATCAATGGAAAATTAAAATTGCAGTAAATCAACAATGGTGTTATGATTCAGTAGTGAAGATGCTTGCATATCAGTGCACTCACAAATGTCCAATTTCTCCAAATTAATTAATGAGATAATTGAGTTTGTACAAATCCAAGCCTATATTGAAGCATGAGTACTTGATAGCTTTAGCCAAATGATAGTACCTAGGTTGAATGATTTCCTCCTTCAGTTTTAGTTTCATGGGGTATTTTAGTGTCAAATTTTAGGCCATGTGCAAAAGGATTTTTCAGTGTCAAATGGGCTAGGTCAAAATCAAGGGTTATCTCAACATAAGAGTATCCCACAGTTTAACAAAATTATGGAACAGGGGTAAGTTCTAAGATATTTTGACATAAGGGTACCCCGAAAACTTAGCCAAATTAAGTGTTATGTTCAGTTATTTTCTCGTTACAATTAGGGGCTTACTCGAACTAAAATTCTTATAGTCAGTGATTTACACCTTCTGTTTTGTTTGAGTAACCAACAAGCCCCTTTCAATGTATAACTTCTAAGAGTGAATAATTATTCTCTTTGATTTTTAACTTTTCTATAACATATTTTCTTTATTCATCTGTCTACTACAGAAAGACCTAAGTTTTCACAAAGAAAAAAAATAATGAAAGAGAAAACAATTAAAGCATATAACAATTAAAGATATTTTTCTTTGGAAACTTAAATGCTAAGAAATTTGTTGAGGTTACAGTAAATAGTGTATACATTGGTGTCTATTTTTTTCCAACATGGATGTAGTAGTGCATGGGGACCAACGTCATAGTGGGACTTGGCCCCAATTACTAAATAACAGATAAATTGTATTAGTGTATAATAATAATATACATTATATACAATGTATAATATATTATATACATTTTTTCTTAAAAAGTGTATGTGGCGGTTGAAAAATGAAGTGGTGTGACAAATGACTGAGGTGGCGGGGCCATGTAAATTTGAAGGTAGCATTGAAATTTATCCTAATGAGTGGAGATGTTTCTAACCAAGTGACATGGTCAGTGAGGTGGTGGGCGATGTAATTTTAAGACCTAATAACAATCACTGAGAAATTCAAGAGATCAACCAAAATTCTAAGGGCCATAATTTTCAGCCAGAAGGTCAGAATTTTGTATGTAAGTAGTTAAAAAAAAAAATTTATGATCAAAACAAACCTCTCATCATAGAATTTTTATTTTAGGACAAAATTATATCAAAATCCCAATACAAATCTACAGGAAATATAAGTGAAAATTTGGACTTAACATGCTAAATGTTTTGAGGGAATAACTTCTAGAAAAAGTATTTGAATTAGAAAAATAGATAGTCGATATAGAGCTATTGATGAGAAGAACATATTGGAAAACCATAATTTGAAATTGAGTGTTGTTAGCCTGAGGGGTCCTGACCCAGGTTTAGAGTGTTCTACGCAACCAACAAAACCCCCAAACTACTGGCCCTTTCTGTAGTGATCTGCTTGCGCAGACTAAAGTCTCACCTGAAGTAGTATGGGGGGGTGCTAGAACCAGGTCTGTGTACCCTGAGCAAGAGTTTGATGTGGGCTTCCACCTTACTTATCAAATATAAGGTTTATAGGCCTGCACGAGACTTCACATAATCCAGATCTAACGCAGATGAAACCCTTAATAGATATGTGAAAACATATTATTATAATTAAGTATGATCTAGCTTATCATAGCATAAACAATACTTGCGCAATCACATAGATAGTTCTCTAGTAAAATCCTTAATTAAAATGTAATACTTGCATGAACACGTAGATATTTTCACAGATAACTAACTCAGATAAATGCACATTCAACAAAAACAGATCTATAACTTGCAGTAATCAACAGCGAGTGAACATAGTCATGCATAAACACAGAAATTGCAATAGAATTTTCCAAAAATTATTCTTTATTAATAATTATTTGATCCAATAAAATTACTTCCTTCTGTGCACACAACAATAGAGTTCTTTCACATAGCCCAGGACCAGGTCTCCATGCACACAACCAACAAGACCCTTTCTACCTAGACCAAACACAAACTAGCCCAAAAATTTGATCAAAACATCAACATACATAAAGATAAACAAAGATAAGATATGATATGCTTACTTGACTCAACCCTTTCATATTTATATGACTTTGGACGCACACATACCATGCTCTGAAACCATGGTTTGATACTCATGGTTTCCCTTTTTACCCATTCCAATTATAAAGGATCTTTGACCCACCCCAACACCCCTTGACTTCTGTGCGCAGCACATTTCAACAAAATTTAACCAAAATTATACCAAAACCTTGAGCTTAGGGGACCCCATCCCAACATACCCCAAAAAAAAATCTAGTCACTCATCCTCAGTCACTTTCATCTTAGTTCCTCCATCTTATCCTTCAGCGCCTCAATGGAAGTTTTAAGTGGTTGAATGACTTTTGTACTCTATGCTGCAGCGTGCTACACTTCTTTGATCAATTTTAATGTAGTTGGCTCCTCAACTTCTAGACTAATACTATGATATCCCAAAATAAGAAAGACACGAATATAGAACATATGCGTGATTCCAACTATGGTAAAATATGAATAAAACATGTAGAAGTGGAAAAATGTTGGAATACATCAAAAAATCATACATAGGAGCAGAAAAAGCTAAGCCATATCATTAATATCACAAAAAATGAGTTCACATAGTGCTCCAAAATGAATGCACTCAATTCATCCAAAGATGGTTGAAACAACTCTAAATCCTAGCACCGTGAAGTATAAATCACTGTTGTTGCTCGAAATTAATGTTGGTATAAAGAAGATCTATGTGCGTGATGCTACTGGATTAATTAGAAATATCTAGGATTTTAACCATGGCCTTTACTCAAAAAACCTGCAAAAATCCAAAAATGGTTTGGTCAGATTTTGAGTTTGGAATTTCGGCTCTTTTTGGGTTGCACATTGCACCCCCGCTAGTTGAATTACATACTCCATGGATAAAATTGCTGATTTGGGGCTGAAGTAATGATCTATATGCCTCAATATCAACCACTTAGCTCACTAAGTGAAGTTCTTCTCCCTTTCCCTATTTCCAAGCTCAAAACTTGAGTTCTAGCTCCTCTACTGAATATGCAACTATTGCATGCAAAACTACTGGGAAATACTGCATTGTCTAGGAGGGCTAATGATGTATCCTGCTAATCCCAGTATATTGAAATGATCACCAGAGTGAAGGATTAATCCCTCACAGGATTTCAAGAAGAGTTTCTTGGAGCTTCCTCTTCTCCTCAAACCCTCACTATAGAATTACACAATTTCTGCAGGAAATGTTGCTGCATAGGAGAATAGATGGATGGCGTAGTGTCGGATATGAAAATGAAACTCCCATAACACAATTTATCAATAGTGTGAAAGCCTGATACCTCCACAGGTTTCTCAGCTAAAGTATTGAGAACAACCTTCGAACTCTCTAAGCCAACTTCAGGAATGCGTAATTCCTGTAGATGGAAGTGCATATGAGAGTGGATGAAAGTGGCACTGATTTCCAGTTGATTAATGGTTCCCAAGAAAACCTTCCCAGATTAGGGACTCAAATTCCCCCAGGGGTAAGTGTCGGATTCTCATTCGAGAACACCTGGTGCTAAACAACACAACAAACTTACCTAAATAGCTTAAGCATGCAAAGAAATTTCTTACAAAACTCAACAATAAAAATCAATACTCCCCTCCTTTTCTTCCCTCATCCTCCTTTTATGGTTGTTAGCCTTCCCTAGCCTTAGCCCACCCCATAACTACATTGCACATGTGGCCACTAGACTCCATAAAGACTGTGTTGTCCTCCATGATCTCCATCACTGTTGTAATTACTCTCCACTTCCTCCATAATGTGCATTTAATGCGCCACTTCCTCCATCATCTCTAAAATTGCTTCTCCACTTCTCCATCATCTTGCATATATTCCTCCACTATCTCCATCATCTTCCTCATTAATTCTTTATAACCTCCACTCTTTCTTCATTATTATTTTGTTTCTCTACTTCATAATGCTACTCTACTACTCAATTTACCCACATTCACACTATAAAAGTGGATTTTATTCATATACTAGGTTTATGGGTCCCTCCACCCTTTTATTTACTTAAATAAATATGAAAAGCAAGAACTCTAATATTCCAATTAGCTGATGAAAAATTTGTAATATTACAATCCTCCCCACCAAAATGTTTCTTGTCCTCAAGCAACTGCAAAAGTGGATGCTGCAGAAATCCATCTCCCTCCGAAATGGCTTCCTCATATGGAAGGTTTCTCCATCTGCTCCAATGTGTTATGAATGCCTAGCTCCACAGCTGCCTCTCTAGAATTTCTGGAATGGCCTTGAGTTGTGTAGCAAGATGCCTCTCCTCATCAATGAGTCCCGAAGTTTCAACCATCTGCTATCCAAGAGTCTCTTCTCTGCATCATATATGTGAAGTGTAGTGGTTCCTTCCCCAAGTGAAAAGTACCAACTCACAAACTATCTCTCCAAACCATGCTATTTGGAGTAGGTTGTCTCTATCCATGCTCCAATCCTTGGCCCTGATGTATTTTCTTTCTCTAAGCATCATCTCAACACTATGCAAAGTAGGAAATAGAGACATATGGATTGACAGTGAAATGTTGAACCATACTCTCCCAATAGCAGCCATTGCATCAATGCCTCTTGTTGCAACACCACCTCATCATCATACCAGGTATGGTGGCCATATTCTCCTAACAGAAGCCAATGTGGTAAGGCTTCCTGTTTTCATCCCACATCATTATTATGCAAGTTATGAGAGAATGTCATTCCATATTCTCCCAAGAGTAACATGTGCAACAATGATTCTTACTTCCACTCCACATCATCATAATGAAAAGCATGAAGCAATGATATACTGAATGAAATGTAGAATGTCACACCAGATTCTCCTAATAGAAACCAACATAGCCAGGCTTCCTGCTGCCACATCATATGAGTATCATTCAAAGTTCCAAACAATAACATACCCATTGACATGTGATATGTCATGTGATGGCCAAACTCTCTCAGAATTAACCATCACAAAAATTCCTCCAGTTGATACATCTAATCACTATGATGAAAGTAGGAAACAGTGATATACCAATGGGAATATAAAATGCAATTTCTTGGCCATACTCTCCCAAGAGTAGCCAGCATAGCCAGACCTCCTACTACTACACCACCTCAGTGATGTGCAAGGCATGGAACATACCAATCTACAATGTCAGGTGGTAACCATACTCACCCAAGAGCAGCCAACACAACCATGCTTCCTGCTGGAACATACCAATATGAAATTTCAAGTGGTAACCATACCCACCCTAGAGAAGCTAGCACAATGATGCTTCTTGTTGCCCCATGTCATAGATCTGTAAGTAGATTTTCAGCCACTTTATCATCATCTCCATCCATCCATCCAACTGCGAGTGATGACTCATATCGTGCACCAGCTCGGTATCCACCCAATGGAGAACCTCCCACCAAAAACTACTCATATAATAATTATCCCCATCACTATTATGGCCTTGGGAAGACCATGAAGCATGAAGAAATCTCGGAAATATAATCCATTCAGGGGTGAAGAGATGTACCATGTGAAAATTTCGAAGCAATGTGCATACCTCGACAATAGATCAATGTCGACAATACCATCCTCCACAATCTGATGACAATCTTTCCACTCTGTGATATGTCGAAGTGCATCCTCCTTGAGCTCTCTCCATGAGAACCTCTCTATGATGGCATGGTAGAATCTATGAGGTTCTAAATATGCTGCATGCAGAAACTTCTCTTTGAGCTATGAGGTGCTCATCAAGAAGGCTATATCCTGATAATGGAAGATTTTATCCATTACATGATGTCTACCATCTACCATCTACCAATCCAATTCTTCATAAGTGTAACGGTCATCAGAATGCTCAAATAATAACTGGGCCCTCAAATCATCACTTCTCCTCAGTGACAGTGTTGTTGATCTCCATGATAGTGCATCTACTATCACGTGGCCCTCTTAATACACAATGTTGAACTCATAGTCCTACATTGTACTGATCCACCATTGTTGCCTCCTCTGCAGCTGCTGCTCCTCCTCAAAAATATGTCGGAGACTATAATGGTTGGTCTTCACCCAAAATCTACTGCTAATAAATAATTGTCGTAATTTGACTAATGCATGCTTAATGGCCAATATCTCTTTGTCGTAAATAAAATATGATAGCTCATGTGAAAGCTATTATATAGCTTCCCTGCATTAGGACTATGCTAATCCCATCCTCAGAAACTCCGCACTCCAACAAAAATTTTTGTGTGCAGCTTAACAATGTCAAACTGGGATAGTTATACATCTTCTCCTTGAACCAGTCAAGGGTCCTTTGGATAGTGATAGTCTACTACTCCAAATCAACAATGTGGTTTAACCCTTGTTCATGCAATTTCCCTAATGGAATGACCCCACAAATCTCAAGATGATGTGCTGAAACAATCTGGGGTGGAAATTTTTGTTGGGTGTGGAGCCTGATTATCTTGTTTAATTTATATCACAACATTGGACCACTTTACCTTAATGGGGTGGCAACACCACCCATAATTAAACACTGTCTGGGGAGTCCGGGGGGGGGCGGTTGCGACATTATGGAGCCACCCCCCCCCCCCCCAGCGGGGGGGGGTTTGGGGGAAACGTCCCCGGAGCTAAAAACAGATGTAAAATTTCCTTGTAAAAGTATAGTAATCTATATTCAATCTAGGTTGTCCATTAGGAGGACGATCTGGCAGTAGAAGTTATGTTTAGTTTAGGATTTATTTCCATATAAGGAAACCCCTCGCTTGTATGAGGGTATTATATTGTGGTTGTGTATTGTACGTATATTGTCAGAGAGAGAAACAGATAGGGGGAGTATGAGTGAGAACATATGATATTAGAGTAGATATGCTATATATTGTGTCTCTTCATTTTGATGGATAATAGAAAGGAAGGACTGGTTGTTCGGGGTGGAGGTAGCCAAAACTGGGTGAACCACGTATATCTGTGTCTCTTTGGATTTATGTGTTTTGTGTGCTTGTGTCTTCCACATATTTTATGTGCTGCATTGCTCTATAATATACAATTTTCTAACAATTTTTTCATACCTTTGATCAACTGATGCTTGGGAACATCTTGCAAAGCTACAAGAGTCCCTCCAATTGGTGCAATTTCTTCTCCAACTGTTGGTGATGGTGATGGTTGCTCCTCTATTGCTGCACCAGCACTAGTATTTGATTCCACTTCCTCATGCACCTCTTGAATCATGCCTTGGACTCTCAACATCTGAGTCTTGGGAAAATATTTCCAAAATGCAAGGTCTCCTCCAATATGTGCAAGTAATATTTCTGTTGTTAGTGGTGGTGGTAGCTAATATCCTCTTGGTGTATCGGAACTGACATATCCCTTCTTTTCCTCATACACTTTCTCTTTATTTTCGGAGAATGTCTCAATGGAATGTGCCTCTAGGTTTCTTCTATCAAACCTATTTACCAATATTTGAGTGAGCTTTTCATACGTAGTCACTCTTGCAAGTTTCAATTTGTCGAACCACCAGTCCTTTGCCTCACCCTTAAGGTGTCGCTCTGCAATTTGAATAGCCTCTGCTTCCGCTACTAGGTGTAGCTGGAATAAATCATATAAATTCTCCATCCAAGCCTTTTTCATTCTTTTGGATGACCTATTGAATGTAGGAAAGAAAAATCTATTCTTCATATGACCTCTTCTTCTATTACTGTTGCGGGATCTCCGGTTCTCTTTAATCTAGAAAAAATTCTCGAAAGTAATATTATTTTTAAATGATCTAGATTGAGATTTTTACTCTGCAATATAATCACTCAAAGTGTCTCATGCTCCAAATAGCCTCCATCTACATGCCATTCAGTTCCTTCTGCAAGGAAAGTGGGCATAGTAGGGCGTTGTGGAACTTTCTAAACTATCGCTTGCTTATAATACTAATAGGAAGTGCTTGGACCTTCTCCATTCTGAAACCCTCTTAACTTTCCTTTTGCCTTTCCCTTCTCATTTATTTGATCTCCATGGTGAGATCATGCATATATTTGAAGAGAAGTGTGGCAAAACTCAAACCTTCCACCATTGTAGACCTCTTCTTTTTATGCTTCTTCTTCTGATTCTTCTGATGTCATTAAATGACCACAAGGTGAGCCAAATGTCATGCTCTGGTACCATTGTTTAATATTCCCAATTAGCCATGAGATAGTTGGAATATTAATTTTTGTTTTGTTTCTTTGTTTTATGAATAGGAGGACAATGGAGGTCTATAAGTCTCCTTAATAATGAATAAATCAATTCCAATGTGAAAAGGATATATCTTGGCAGCTTAATTAAGCACCCTTAGTTGTGAAAAGGGGCTAGAACACCTTGATTGCATCAACTTTGACCAAATCAATTGCGCCGTCATGGAGGAGTGGCCATCAATGAAAGAAACCATTGTTTTAGATGGAGATGCTTTGCATGGAAGTAGTGCCATTATTGGATGGGGCTTGGGGTTTGTAAGCTCATAACTTATAAAAGGAAGAGGATGGAATCCATATTTATTATGTTTATGTATTTCATATTTCTGAATATATGGTCTGTTTAGACATATATCTTTCTCTAATTGTTTAGCTGAGATTGAGTGTTGTTTAGCATTGAGTGTTCCTGATTAGGAATCCCACCTCTTCCATTGAGAAGATCTTGGAGGAGTCTTGTACTACATTGTCCACTTTTAGGCTTAATTCCAAGCTTCATCTTTCATTGACAGCACATATACTATTGAGGGTTGAGTTTTTTTGTAGGTTGCAGCAGTGGAGACAATATTTAGGTCATTTCATTGCTTATTTTCATTGGAGAAGGGTTCCTTTCCATTGCGAGGATATAAAAGAATGCCCTTGTGCATATTTTCATATCTTGGCATTAGGCCATACATTTATTTTCCCCTACAACGCAGTTTATTTCTAGATCTACATTATTTTCTAGGAGGAGTTGCAGGGTGGTTTTGGCACACCATTTGGAGAGGAGGTTTTCTAGAGAAGGGATGAGCCCTTGATCTAGAGATTCTATTGGAGGAGGTTGCATTAGTTATCATATCATATCAGCCACACTTTCCAGATCTATATTTTTCAGTGGATCTTCAGCCCTAGGGTTTAGATTCCCATCTAGTACATGCTATTTTTCTAAAAACCCTTGAGCAGTTCTTCAAAGGAGGCTTTATAATGCCTAGATTTGTATCAGATCCATCTTTTGTGGCATATATAAGCCCTAGATCTGTTGTGTAATAATTTTCTCTAGCAGTGCCTTTTAAACCACGTTGTAGCATTCTTCCAACTCTTTATATATAGTAGCAACACCTCCTTTGAGGGATTTTTCCATTGGAGGTGTGTTCTTTCTTATTGTACATCTTATGGCCCATTTCCTATGCATATTTTTCTGATGTTATAATAAATGAAAGGTTTCCATATTGGCCTCTTGCTTTCATGTAATATTTACAATGCTATTTCCATGGTTTTGCACTATATTCCTTCTTTTCCAATTTGGGAATATTACAGTGGTATCAGAGCATAATCTTGGCACATCCTGTGCATCTTGAAAAGCCAATATGTCATCTCAAGGAGGAGATCCTCTTATTGATAGATAGAAGAGGTATGAAAGAAGAAGACACAGGAATTTTGAATATAAAAATGACAAAGAAGAGAAGGGTAAAACCTCTTTAACTGGAGGAGAATATGAAGAGAAAGAGTTTCCTAAGATTCTTCTCAAAGCTATGCAAGACATTTCTAGAGAAATAAAGGAGATGAGGATGGATAGATACAAGGAATCCCCCAAAGGATTTTAATATGGTGAAGGCTCTGGAATTTCTCATTGCTCGAGTGATCAACCGATGCAACAACAACAAGTTTCCCAATGCTCTACAATGGATACATTATTAGCAGTAGGAAATTAAGGGTTTCAAGAAAAATAATCCCTTGAAGACTATTTCAAGGAGTATGACTCTCAAAATTAGAGATTCAATTACCACTTGATTTTTCAAGAGTTTTTTCAAATCAAGGACAATAGGAGACCCAAGCATCATAATAGAGGTGGAGGATTCATTCAGAATCATGATCTACACCGCACTATGGGTAGATTTTTATTACCCAATTTTGATGGGTCATCTAAATGCACTGCCAAATAATGGGTAGAGAAGCTTGACATCTACTTCCAGTTGAAAAATTTTTCTAAGATGGAGGCCATTAAGATAACAGCACTACACCTTGAGGGTGAACCACATGATTGGTGGTTCCATGGCTTGTCTACATTGGGTCATGTCAATGTGACTGCATATTAAAAGTTTACAAGGAGGTTGGTGGAGAGGTTTGATAAAAGAGATCCTGAAGCACCATTCATGGGGCTCGTAAAGCTTAAACAATCAGGTAATCCAGAAACTTATATTTCTGAATTTTTAAGACTTTATGTTATGGTTCCTGATTTATCTTCAACAAGAAGGGTCTATATGTTCATTGATGGGTTAGATGAACCTCTTCATGGGTTAGTTAAGTCTACCAATCCCACTACCCTTCAAGATGCCATTGAAAGGGCTAGAAATATTCAAGATGCCTTGCCAAAATCAAAGGCAACATTTCAGCATAAGCCCTTTTTTCCATCAAAGGGAAAAAATGAGAAGGCTCCTCTTTCAAAGGAAAGCCAATACAAAAAACCTCTTGATGATGATGTCTGAAGGGACTTGAGGAGGAGGAAGCTTTGCTTCACATGCCAAGAATCTTGGGCACTCGGACATAAATGTGTAGCACAGAAGGCACACTACATAGAGGTATTCTCAGATGATGAGGAACAAGAAGAAGAAGAAACAGAGAGGGGTCACAATGCTGAAATAGTAGGAGATGATCCACCACCACCAGGAGGTGAGGATGAAGTTCTTTCTCCAGTTAGAGGGAATTTTGCATCATTAAGAGTGGTACCCAAATATCATGAAACTTCCACACAGGAAACAGAATTGGATTTTCATAGTGGAAGCAAGGACATGATAGTCCCATATATTATGCATATGAGATTGGTCCATGAGACATCATTATCTTGCGGTAAACCACCTGCGAGGCCACTTGATCCAGATTTGGTGAGACATGTATCACATCATGATGCACCATTCATAGGTCTTGAAGGAATGGGAGCATTAGAAGGCCAAGATATAGTGCTGAGAGTCTTGGGTAGACTCAAGGAGGAGGGAGGAATTCTCCCAACATCATCATTAACCACTCTCATTTCAGATTCTGCACTGTGGGAGGAGAAGCATGGGAAGTATATCAACCTTCCAACATATACCTTTGGCATGGGAGATTTCAAGGAGAAGGGCAGCCATATGATATATGTTCTTTGTGATAAATCATCAGCGTTGTCACTATGGAAGATTGATCCAATTTGGAAATCCCAACCATTGGTGGATTATTCCAAGGATATTTTCACATGCATGATACCTGATGACCAGCTACATGCGGATGGTTATTCAGTGACAGATGAAGTCATCTATTATCATGGTAGGATTTCTTATGTAGAGCCTCCAAGCTCAAGGATAATTTGCTACAAAGGGCTCATGAATATTTCCTTTTTAGTTATACTTATTCCATGAGAGCCTACAACACTATCATGGAAAGCTACACTTGGGAAGGCTTTGAAGAGGAACTATATCAAAAGTTTCAAATATGCATGAACCATGTGGAGTTGGAAGAGAGACATAACTCAATTAAGAAGTTATGACAGCCACCTCTTTCCTGTTTTGGAATGAGATGGGATCTATCTATGGACCACTCCATTTGTATGAGCCGAATTTTTGGTAGGGAACGTGCTTATGTACATAATGTTTAATTTGATGATTAATTGCATTCCTTTACCATGTATAAGCAGGCCATAACTCCAAGGAGGATAATTATTCCATATAAACTTCATGGCCAACTTTGGGCCATAAACATTTCTGAACATGGCCACTCCCTTTGAGGACATAGGGAGATGTTGTATCATTGTGGGTGCACTCCAAAATCACCAAACATATCTCACACTTTCAGCCATTGTGAGAATACTTGGGAAGCAAGTAAGTGGTGGAGAAATAACTTACCATATAATTATCTGGTGCAGTCAGGGGATTTACTGCATTGGTTCCACATGTGGACTCTGAACCACCTCCAATTTTACAAATTTTTGTTTGTATGTACTTAGTTTTGATCCCATACATTGATGATGTGCTGATTATTTTTATGGGAATGATTGGAGGGAGGAAGGGAGGAATGTATGCACCCTTTGGGAGAGACATTCTCCATGTTCATTATGCTACATGTTTGAGGGAGAACATTGGGAAAACCATGATTTTTTTCATTGGAACTATTGTCTCCTTGTGGGATGAACTATTTGCATCTCATAAGAACTTTGGAGGAGCATTTCGTGGAGTTATGGATTGGGAGACACTTAGCTTATGAGGGAAACTTATCAGATGATAGTGTAACCAATGATGGAGGAGAAGAGTTTCAGCTCTCACCGTGTTAGTTGCTTGAGGATAAGAAACATTTGGGAAGGGAGGACAGTAGTATTCCCAATTAGTCATGAGCTAGTTGGAATATATTTTTTTTTTTTGCTGCTTTATTTTATGAATAAGAGGACAATGGAGGTCCATAAGTCTCCTTAATAATGAGCAAATAAATGCCAATGTGAAAATTATATATCTTGGTGGTTTAATTGAGCACCCTAAGGTGTGAAAAGGGGTTGGAAAACCTTGAATGGATCAACTTTGACCAAATCAACAACGTTGTCATGGAGGAGTGGCCATCAATGAAAGACAACATAGTTTTAGATGGAGATTATTTGCATGGAAGTAGTGCCATTATTGGATGGGCCTTAGGTTTTGGAAGCTCATATCGTATAAAAGGAAGAGGATGGCAGCCATATTCATTATTTTGATGTATTTTATATTTCTAAATATATGGTCTGTTTATACATATATCTTTCTCTAGTTGTTTAGCTGAGAATGAGTGTTGTTTGGCACTGGGTATTCCTAATATGGAATCCCACCTCTTCCAGTGAGAAGCTCTTGGAGGAGTATTGTATTACATTTTCCACTTTCATGCTTAAGGCCAAGATTCATCTTTCATTTACAGCGCAGATTCTGTTGAGGGTTAAGTTGTTTTGTAGGTTGCAGCAGTGGAGACCATGTTTGGGTCATTTCATTGCTTATTTTCAGTGGAGAAGGGTTCCTTTCCAATGGGAGGATAGTAAGGAAGGCCCTTGTGCATATTTTTAGATCTTGGCATTAGGCCATACATTTATTTTCCCCTACAGCACAGTTTATTTCCAGATTTGCATTATTTTGTAGGAGGAGTTACAAGGTGGTTTTGGCACACCATTTGGAGAGGAGGTTTTCTAGAGAATGGATTAGCCCTTGATCTAGAGAGTATATTGGAGGATTCTACATTTTTTATCATATCAAATCAGCCACAATTTCTAGATCTATATTTTTTAGTGGATCATCATCCCTAAGGCTTAATTCCATCTTGTACATGGTGTTTTGCTGAAAACCCTTGAGGGGTTCTTCAAAGGAGGTTGTATAATGCCTAGATCTGTATTAGATCCATATTTTATGGCATATATCATCCCTAGATCTGTTTTTTAATCATTTATTTTAGCAGCGCCTTCTAAAAAACGTTGTAGCAGTCTTCCAGTGCTTTATATATAGTAGCAACACCTGTTTTGAGGGATTTTGTCCATTGGAGACTTGTTCTTTCTTATTGTACATATTATTGCCCATTTCTTATGCATATTTTGTTGTTGTTATAATAAATGAAAGGTTTCCTTATTGGCCTTTTTCTTTCATGTAATTTTTACACTGTTATTTCCATGGTTTTCCACTATATTCCTGCTTTTCCCATTTGGGAACATTACACATTGTAATATCCCAAAATGGGAAAGACATGAATATAGAACATATGCACAATTCCAACTACGGTAAAATAAGAATAAAACATGTAGAACTAGAAAAATGATAAAAACATCATACATAGGAGTAGAAAAATCTGAGACATATCATTAATATCACAGAAAATTAATGGACACAGTGCTCCAAAATGAATGCACTCAGACCATGTAAAGATGGTTGAAACAACTCTAAATCCTAACACTGGAAAGTATAAACTGTTTTTGTTGCTGGAAACTATTATGGCTATGAAGAATATCTATGTAAAAGAGGCTGCTAGAGTGCTTAGAAACCATGCTAGATGGAGTAGGTTGTGTCTCTCCATGCTCGAGTCCTTGGCCTTGGTGGCCTTTCTTGCTCTAAGCATCATCTCAACACTTGCAAAGTAGGAAATAGAGACAAATGGATTGACATGTGAACACTACAAAAAAAAGACCCTCTAGTGGATGTTTGTGAGGAACCCCATAGAAAAATACCCCATACATTCGTTTGTAGCAGAGGTTACTAGAAGAGGTTGGCGGGTGGAGGGTTTTACGGATGTTCTCCTCTCGGTGCGCTTATCATTAAACGTCACCCCGGTGCGGAGGAACCGAGAAAGCACCGGTGCAGACCAAAACATTGGCACATTGGACACCGTACACTCTGTACACACCTGCCTAGTGCATCCTATTATTCTATAGCATCGATGCGTGACAAATCTTTCGTGTCAATGCATTATAAAACACCACGCAAAAACTGCAACAACCCAGTGTGATAGAAAGCAACCGCACCGGTGCATCATAATACATCGCGCTGAAAAAAAAACCGACCGGTACATTTGTAAGAAATAGAACTAGTGCACCTATAAACCACGCGCACTGGTAAAGGGTTAAATTAAAAAACAATTACGGAAAAAAACCAAGAATTTCCAGTTTTCCAGTGGTCTTGAGCTCTCAATTACCGACTCGTGCCCTACCATAGAATGCACCGTTGCACACGAAACATTGGCACATTGGACAACATGCAGGACGTACACACACCACTAGGGCATCCTATTACTGTAACGCACCGATGCTTCAGCACACTTCTGTGCTGGTGCATCATAATACACCGTGCCAAAAAAAATGCGTCGGTGCATTCTTATCCAACAAAACGAGTGTGCCTATAAACTACATGCACCAGAATATCATTACACAAAAAAAAAATTAAGGCCAAAAAACCGGTGCTTTACGACTATTCCGCACCACTGCTTTACGGATATTTCGCCTCGGTGCATCATCAAAATATCGCGCCAAAACTGAAACGTCTTGGTGTGGTGTTAGGGAACTACCTTGGTGCATTATAAACAACGCGCAAAATTTTACACAACCTGGTAGGGTTGTAGGTAAGTGTACCGGTACGCCTATAAATCCTCGTGCACTGGAACAGAGTTAAATAAAAAAAAATTACGGCAAAAAAACCTCATTTTTCACTTCCCTCAATTCTCCAGAGCTCTTAAGCACCAGTGCCATTTCCCCTTGTCTGAGCCGCACTGAAATCGGTGCTCTCATTGCACCCATTGAACGCAATGCTGCTCTGCACTGGCCACCAATCTCCAGCTTTCATTTTGAGAAACGGTGGGAAAATTTTCTTTCGCAAATTTTATAGCCAATATGCCTCCTCAACGGTGAAATGTAGAGGTATTTTTCTAGTTTTTCCATAATTAAGCCTTTTAGCGGATTAGAAATTGAAATAACCTTAAAAATAACCATTAAAAAATAAAAAATAAAAAAATTTCGCACAGTGCGCCAGAGCTATTCGGCTCGCACTAGATAGCAGTGTTTCCTGTAAAATTTACAGGTTGCACCGCCACCAGTGCTAACAGTATACACATCGTTTCTAGGGTGATACCGAAAGGCACCCCGAATAATTTTAAACTAAACAAAATAAATAAAATTCGGTGCGCTCATTTATCCAGGTGCACCATTGACCACGGGAATCACAATGTGGTGCGTTGATAGAATTATCTACCTCGATTTATGTCAGCACACCGCATTTTGGATTCTAAGAGGGTCAACAGTGCGGCCGGGTAAAAGACTGCATCGTCGACTATGTAATTGTCCAGAAGTCAGTACGCTGACACGACTATATGCACCAGGGCGTATATTTCAGTCAGCGCATTGCTATTCTAAACTTTGATAAAGGTAACGGTTCTTGAAAAATAGACATTTGCACCATGACCAGTGCGTTATATTTCATTAGGGGCACCGGTACCAGTGCGCTACATTCTTAAGACGCACCATTACAGGTGTGTGACAATTTTTATGGTGCATCGACTTGTCTGTTTGTTTTTTTCTCAAATATATATATATATATATATATATATATGTTTATTTCTAAATACATTTATGTTTTAATAAAAAAAAATATTTAATATGGAAATGATTCAAAGAGAAGAGGAGAAATAGCGGAAACAACAGGCTGAACATTATGACATGATTCGCCAATGGGAGGCCCGAGAGAGGGAGAGAGATGCATATCCCCGCCCTATTACTGCAGATACCCAGGTGATCCTTAGGCAAGTAGGCCTCCTCAATTTCTATGAGGAGGCTACTTCCCTAAAGGCCCATGGTGTGTTTTTAAGTTATCTTATCCGCAGGTGGAATGCCCACTGACAGGCTTTCTAGGTTGGTCTTGACCAGTGGTACACACCCACTGAGGAGGATATTTATTTTATTATAGGAATATTGAGGAGAGGGGTGGATTTTCCCTCATTCCTAGATGTGCTAGTTGGTTGTGTAGCAGGGAGTTAGTTACTTTACTCGCATAGATACATTGGAGCACATGTATTGTCTCGTTTAGAGTTTTAGGTACCTAGAGGTCAGTTACATATAGGTGCTTGGTAGATAGGCCATGCTGTGCCTCTCCCTTATCATTTCGACCATTTTTCACAACACCAGTGACAGACAACGCATTATTTTCTTGCTTTTATATTATGTTGATTCTTTAGTACAACAACCACGACTTGTCACGTGGTCTCCCACTTTTTTGCGGCAGTTTTGTATGGCCTTAGATAGATGTTGTGCTCATGCACAAGGGAGGGTCAACTTCCCTTTTTCTTCAGAGTTGTTTTGTTGATTTTTTGATAGTTTTACAAAGGTGAGACCTAGTTTTGTTTGACAGACTCGTAGGTCAATGTTTGAGGCCCAGATGCATATGTGGGGGCAGATGATGCCCAAGAGAGGAGACATTTTGTTTCCAGCCAGGATATCACATGATTCACTCGACTTACTAGCTAGTGTTGACGGGTTGCATGCCTTCATTATCATCCCATGTCCTTATGCTAGCTTATATTGGCAAGGGTGTCCCAACATCCTCTTCATATCTGATGAGCCACCAGATTATAGAGGTAATATTATTGTTTTATTTATATTTATTCTAACATGTTCTTTAAATTTTTTTTATTAAATTCTGTAATGAAATTGTCTAATTATTGTTGTGTACTTGTATATATTTTGCAGACATTGGCTCTTTTGATGGCGAGGAGATGTTGGTTCCACCACATGATCTAAGTGTGGATCCTGATAATGACGATCAGGACATGCCTGATGCCAAGGATTATCATGATGAGGCCAGTGCATTAGAGAGACATGCTCCTACTCATGGTGCACCAGTGCCACCTTTTTCTAGGTGTGGTCGACGTGAGACTAGAGATAGGATGGATTTTGGAAACCAACTCTGTGCATTTATTGTTGATGCGGAAATCAAGCCCAGTCATTACAAAGACATACAGGCTGATGCTAGGTTGTTACAGATGTGGAGAGGCATGCCGTGTGACATGTACAGCCTGATGCGGCATGTCGTAGGATCTACTACAGCTATTACGCGACTGAGGAGGATTTTCCATAGCTATAGGCGTAGTGGAGCCGTAGCATATGATGGAAAGTCCGCGAGTAGCGTCTCACATGCATCTCATGATCGTTCACCTCACGGCGCACCTGATGAGCATGAGGCTCCACTGGCAGCATCTGACATTCATCATGGAGATGAGGCTAGACCATCGGCCATATCCAGTCAACAGCCTACAGCATCCATCATTACTATTCATGATCATGAGCACGCTGGACCATAGACCGTCGAGGCTGCACTATTGACTGAGCAGGCATCCACTAGTACTGCTCATATTGATGTTGTACTACCAGCAGCGGATGCATCCATCAGTACTAGTGATCATGATCATGACCAGGCTCAACCATCGACTGTCGAGGTTGCACCCAAATTTACTGAGCATGCATCCACTTGTACTGCTATTGATCATCTTGGTATACTACCACCAGCGCTTGATCCATGACATTTATATTACAATTGAATTTTTTTAACATTATTTAGTTATATATATATATATATATATATATATATATATATATATATATATGGTTCATGTATTTTATGTTCATGTTGCAGTTGTACATAAGTTTCATGTTGGTGATCATCATGATGTGGCACATATTTTTAGGTCATGTTCGATATGTTCATTTAATGATTAGCTTGTAGATAGATGTGTATATGTGATAGCATGAGTTATTTGACATATTGAGATGTATATTTGATGTTTGTGTTGTGATGATGTTAATATATAATGTTAATTTGATGTTTGAATGTGTTTATTAGTCGAATATGATGTTTGTACGATGGTTATCATGATCGTGATGATGTTTATTAATTAATTTAATATTAAATGACCATGATATTTATTAAATATTGTGTCGTGATTGTAATTGTAATTTAAATTTTTAAATTTTAATTGTATGCAAAATTGTAAAATTGTATTTGTATTTAATTTGATGTTTGAATGTGTTTATTAGTTGAATATGATGTTTGTACGATGGTTATCATGATCGTGATGATGTTTATTAATTAATTTAATACTAAATGATCATGATATTTATTAAATATTATGTCGTGATTGTAATTGTAATTTAAATTTTTAAATTTTAATTATATGCAAAATTGTAAAATTGTATTTGTATTTGTACTAATTTTAATTTTAACTGTAATTGTATGTAAAATGTTTATTAATGTAAAATTTTAATTGTAATTGTAATATTTAATTTATTCTGAAATGATTGTAATTGTATATATGAAAAATTGTAAAATTGTAATTGTAATTCTAATTGTATGTAAAATTCTAAAATTGTAATTATAATTTTAATTGAATTGTACGTAAAATATTTATAAAATTTTAATTGTAATTGTAAATTTAATTGTATGTAAAATTCTAAAATTGTAATTGTATTTGTAATTGTAATTTTAACTGAGTTGTGTGTAAAATATTTGTAAAATTGTAATTGTAATTGTAATTGTAATTCTATGTAAAATTGTAAATGTAATTGTATGTAAAATTCTAAAATTGTAATTGTATTTGTAATTGTAATTTTAATTGAATTGTATGTAAAATATTTGTAAAATCGTAATTGTAATTTAAATGTAATTCTCCATAAAATTGTAAATGTAATTGTACGTAAAATTAAAATTCTAATGGTAATTCATGTATGTGAAATTAATGTAAAATTGTAATTGTAATTTTATTTCTAATTGTAATTCTACTTTTAATTGTAATTGTATGTAAAATATTTGTAAAATTTTAATTCTATTAATGTGAAAATTTGAATTGTATTAATGTGAAAATATTTTATGAAAATATTTAAATTTGTAAATTTGCAAATAATTGTAAAATAACAAATCTAGAATAATACCAATTTTTTGTAACATAATAAAGTTTAGAAAATAATGAAAATAAATTCATGTACTTTATAATTATCATTATTTTATTATGATCTTACATACAAAAAAAATAACTTTATACTGTCCGTTGTGCTTATCTTCCTAACACGCCCTAGTGTGTCGTATTAATATGATGCACCAGTGCATCAAAACTCTACCGCACCCGTAACGAATAAACGCAAATAAAAAAATGCAACTCTATTTTCTTTAAGTGAAAAAAAAAGTGGAAATTTGAAAATGGGCGGCAAAATATTTTCAAAAATATAATTTCATATAATAATTCTTTAAATTCTAAACACTTCTCATTATTTCACTATTTTTGCTAAAATTTTCAGCCAGATATTTGTAGGAGACAGACCTGGAGCAAGAGAGGAGGACGACACTGTGGAGCAGTGAAATACGTTCGAACAGAATTATTCATACAATCATAAACCAAAACTTTGGTGATTCAAACCCTGTATAATAGAATTTGAAACCATTTTGTGATTAAATTTGATTATTTTTTTTACTTTTTTCTGCAGTTTTATCCATTTTTACCCTAAACCCTTCATTTTTTGTTTTTGGCCTTTCTTCTCCCTGTTTCTGTGATTTTAGAATTAGTGTTATTCATTTTAGATTGACTTCCAACCCAGGGGACGACTTGCATAGTCGAATCCCAATCCATTCGGCCATTTCATGAATTTTTGAAAAAATTGATTTTTCTTTATCGGTGCGCCCTGCGTACACTACCACACCAGTGCGTTGTATTATAAAGTGCACCACGCAAGTACTGTAGTAAAAAAAAATAAAATCATTTTTTCTAAATCTGTGCACCAAATCTCAAATTGGGCACCGATGCTCCATTTAACTAAGCAAGCACCGTACGGTGTATTACACCATTTTTGCAGTGCCTTTATAATACCCCCCACATAGTTAGGTCTATTAAAATATTTTTTGCGGTGTGTTTATAATACCAAATGCACCGTATGGTGTATTATACTGTTTTGCAGTGCGTTGTTAATATCCACACGCACCGACTGTGGTGTGCACCAGTGTCTTGAGATTTATTTTCTACCTGAAAATTTGAGAATTTTTTTATAAATATATTAATGAATGATATGGTACAGGTTTCAGATTGATGAAGAAATTTCTGACAAGAGATCAAGTAACGAAAATACTCTTAAGACATCAATAAAATAAAAAAAGCAAAGTTCTTTGTAAATTCTTTATAAAAAATATTATTTTTGAACCATATGTAAGTTTAAATAATATGTATTGTTTACTGTGTATCATGCAGAGCCACAAAATGATGAAGCTCGATATGATTATAGAATCAAGTGAATGAAAAATTATTATCGATCGAATATGAGTTTCTTTTTGAAATATTCTAAAAATTGCATGCATCATATTGAAATATTAATTTTTTCTTATATCATCTAGGAGGTGAATAAAATGGGTAAAGAGACCCATAATTAGGAATAAATCCCTCATACTATGAAATGGATCAATGGAGTAGCTTTATTTTTCATCTTCTAGTGTAAAAAGGGGCAAATGCATGGGGACAAGGTCAATTTTGACCAAGTCAACAGCGTTTCCTAAGAGGGTGTGGCTTGCCTAGGAAGACAACGCAATTTGAGAGGGAGGAAGATCACTTGTGAAAGAAACCCTAATGTGTGGGGTCCAGGGCAAAGAGACATTCACTTGCATAAAATGAGGAAGAGGTAGCCATAGAGAGACATGTTTGAGTATTTTGATTTTGGTCTAGTAGACTATTTGCAGTCTCCAACTATTTAGCTGAGCTGTAGTGTTATTTAGCACAAGGGATTCTTGTTTAGGATTTCCTCTCCTTCTTAAGAGGCCTCTTGAAGGATTTCACTTCATTTCTCCACATCCAGGCTCAAGGCCAAGGCCATTCCTTCAGCTACAACATTATTTCTGCTCAAGTGTAACGTTGCGTTGCAAGGTGTTGCAGTGGAGGGTTCCACAACACCATTCCTTGGCTCATCTTTCAGAGGAGGGAGTTTTTATTCCTTGGGAAGGTTATTGAGGAATGTTTCAGAGCTGATTTTCATATATTGGCACCAGGCCAAGCATCTCCCATCCTGAACAGTGCAGTCCCTTCTCTAGACTACATTATTTTAGTGTGTATCTGTAGTGGGGGTTTGCACCACTATCTCGGAGGGTGAGATCTTTAGTGCTAGGATCAAAATTTCCCTGGGGAGATCCATTGGATGAGGTTTACTTCATATTGGACATCTTATTTGGCCATATTCATTCATTATAGTTTTGAGTTGCAGCTGCTACGCTGCAACTCCGGCATTCCTACAGTTTTTCGATTTGTATCTATATTGTAGCCAATCCTTCCAAGGATTGTTGTACTATTTTTTTTTGGGGTGGATAGCTTGCTCCCAAATTTCTTGAGACTAATAATGTCTTATCATTGTATTAGCATTTTTTATGTTGTAGTGTCTCCATTAAACTGTGCTGATATAGCCTTATGTAATTTCTGTGTAGCAGTGTTCTCATAATTCTTGTACATGTTCTACTGAGGCTCTCATTACCTAGCTTGAGTGATTGGTTCCTCAAAGCATTGTATACTTCTGTTGCTATAATATCAAATGGAAGGCTATTTTTATATTCATGTCTCATAGCTCATAACAATAACGTTGTTATTCCATTGTATGTTTATAAATTGTTGCAGTCCCTTCATCAACCACTTTGTGAAGGCAACTAGGTGTGGGAGATTTATTTAACCCACCTAGAGGGATTTATTTGGAGCCTCCTCTTGTATTTTAGACTTAGATACATTGATCTAATGGATCCAAGTATTGGTTTCAATTCTTGTAGCATCCATTCCTGGAAAATGCGTTTTCTAGTCATGCCTTACTGACAGTTCCCATTTTTGGATATTACAGTGGTATCAAAGCTACAATATTGGCTCAGCCTGTGAGTCTTAACTGAAGGAGGGGATGGGATTTATCTCATCATATTTCAGATCCATGAAGAACCTCCCCAAGGAGGATAATCAGAAAGAAGAGGAAGGACCCTGCACTTCCTATTCTCATCGAGAAAGAGACAAAGAGATGAGCAGGGAAAAGATTCCATCTTTTGGAGAAGAGAAAGGGGATAGAATTACAAAGCTTCTTCTTAAATATGTACATAATATTCATGAATATTTCAAGAAGATCAGGAGGGAGATGTATGAAGAATCTCCAAGAGAGTTTGAATCTAAAGCAAACTCTAGATTGACATATTAAGAGTGTGAGCAAGCAGCCACACACCCTAATACACAGCGCAGTCACATGCCCAGGATTGCCAGAAGAGAGATGGAAAGAGGAGAAGAGGTTTCTAGGAGGGAAAATCTTAGTGAGTTACTAAAAGAGTATGAGTCTCAAACTCAGAAATTCTGAGATCATCTCAGTTTTTCAGAGTTTTGCAAGATCAAGGTGAAGGGGAGAGAGCAACAGGACAAATTTATTCTATCTACCTTTGAAGTTTCACCTACACGTTCAGCCAAAGCTTGGGTGGAGGAGTTAGATGAATTCTTGCAGCAGCACCAAATTCCTAAAGATGAAGCCATCAAAGTTGTAGTACTACATATGAGAGGTAAGGCCTATGCCTGGTGGACCTTTGAATCCTTTTCTTTAAGAAATGTAAACATTACATATTATGCAAGTTTCACTAAGGCCTTAGTGAAAATATTTTATGGAAGGATTCATGAGAGACACATGGTGGAGCTAAAAAAGGGAACTCAAACAAAACCCTGGCATGAAAATGCAATTCCACTTCAGAAAACCATGGAGGAGGCTGAAAACTTGCATCATACCTTGCTGAAAGGAAAAATTTCATCTCATACCTTTGAGCAAGGAAACATGGAGGTATATTTTTCAAAGAGGGATCCTATCATTGGGAGGTTTCCCATTCATGTTGCAGAGATTAAGGGAAAAAACACTGTCACATCTAGAGATTATCTAGTGCCTCATGCAAAGGAAGGAGGAACTCTTGCTCCAAGTAAAGGGGTTCTTGCATCTTTGTGAGGAAGTCCCCAAGATCTCATGTGCAGAGATCAAGGCACAACTCATGTGCCATTGTTGAGAATATGTGGAACTATCGAGACACAAGGAAGAGGTAGAGAGGAGGACCAACATCCTAAGATGGGATGTACACACCCCTATCCACTTCAAGAGGTTGATGCACCCAAGGGGAAGACTAGATTGCGCAGTGAGGTTATGGACAGATTTGTCCATTCATATATGCAGTCATCTCTTGAAGATGATGTCTCATTACATGGAGACATTTTGTTAAGGAGGCCACTGGATCAGCAGAGGAGGATGGATGCTTCACCAGTTGAGGCACCACTAAGTTATTTCAGAGGAGTGGGGACCCTGGGAGAGCTTGATACAGTTCTGGGAGCCTTGGGTAGACTCAAGGAGAGAGGGAGCATTATCTCAACATCATCAGTACCCACTTCCATTTCAGATTATGCGTTGTGGCAGAAGCAACAGGGGAAGGATAGCAGCCTTCCAACTAGCATCTTTCACATGGGAGATGTCAAAGAGGAGGATGACCATATGACAGATTCTCTTCATGAGAAATCATCAGCGCTATCACTATGGAGGATAGATCCATATTGGAACTCCCAGCTATTGGTGGGGTATTCCAAGGCTCTTTTCACTTGTATGATATTGGATGACTAGTTGCATGACGAGGGTTATTCAGTCAGAGATGGGGTCATCTTCTATCATGGTAGGATCTTCTTATCTGGAGCTTCCAAGCTCAAGGAGAAGTTTCTACAAGCAGCTCATGAGGATTTCCGTTTCATCCCCACTTGTTCTATGAGAGCATACAACACCATCATGGAGGGGTATTATTGGAAGAGTTTTGAGGAGGAGATATATCAACATATGAGAACATGCATAGATCATATCGAGATGGGGAGTTAGCACAACCACCCCTTTTCTCTTTGAGGAATTGAGGAGACTCATTTATGAGCCACTCCCTTTGTATGAGAAGAATATATGGTAAGGGTATTCATTATTGTTTACATGATTATTTGTATAATGTATATATGCATCTCTTAACCATACATGCGCAGGATGATGCTCCAAGGAGGAGCATTCTTTTTTCTAGACCTCATGGTTTAGTTGAGGCTATAAGCATTATTGATGGACATTACCTAGGAGGAATTGGGGAAGAGATATATTTCGGAGGACATGCTCATTCTACACCATGCATCATTCACTTCCTCCATACTTATGAGGAGATTGGAGAAGTAGGAAAGTGGTTGAGAAGCCACACATTTTATCAGTCTCTGTTGCAGTTGAGAGTGAAGTTGCATTGTTCGCACTTGAGGGACCATTGTCCTTCTCATTTGTTACATATCGTAGCAAGCATGATTCTTATTTTTTCTCCCTTTGGTTATATTGTTTCTGTCTTTAGGAGGAGCATGCTTGGGAGAAAGACACATTGGGTGAATGTGTCCTTTGAGGGAGAATCCTCCCACACTTTTTGCACTACATGTTCTAAGGGGAGCATGGGAGACGGTATGCCAAGAGCAACACATTTGTTTCCTTATGAGGTGAGCCATATGATGGATATGATGCCATATGATGATGATTTCCAAATCATCATATACGAGGATATTTGGGCCAGCATGATTTGCAGCGTTGGAGGAGAGATCCTTGGAGATCTAGTCCTCATCTTGCCACTTGAGGGCAACCTTATTGCAGCCCAGGATCAAGAGACACTATATAGTTGTATTAAGTGGAGAGGAGGACAACATGGGGTAGACTACCTTGTCTACCATATGTAGGATTTCATCCCACCTACTTTTTCGGAGCTAAAGGTGGAGGACAGTTTTCAGGAGTTGCCTAGTTGGGAGGTGACTCATTTTGCATGGCTCATAGATTTGGATGGATGATACATATGGGAGAGATAGTTCCCATTATATTTCAGATCCCATTCCTCAAGGGGACCTCTAGACATCACTTCTCTATCCCCTTGAGTATTTGACATTTACATGATGATAGCTTGATAGCTGACTTGCATGGTGAGGAGGAGCAATATGGAGACTCGATCGATGAGATAGAATCCATTTACTTGGAGGAGATCATCATACATGGATGCTACAGGGAGAGGAGGAGACATAACTCAATATATCCTTCCACTTGCTTGAGGACAAGCAATCTTTGAGAGGGGAGTACTGTAATATTCAAAAATTTGCATGTAGCAAATTGGAATATTAATTTTTTCTTATATCATCTAGGAGGTGAATAAAATGGGTAAAGAGACCCATAAGTAGGAATAAATCCCTCATAGTGTGAAAGGGATATATGGAGTAGCTTTATTTTTCACCTTCCAGTGTAAAAAGGGGCAAATGCATGGGGACAAGGTCAATTTTGACCAAGTCAACAACATTGCCTAAGAGAGTGTGGCTTACTTGGGAAGACAACGCAGTTTAAGAGGGAGGAAGATCACTTGTGGAAGAAACCTAATGTGTGGGGTCCAGGGAAAAGATACATTAACTTGCATAAAAGGACGAAGAGGCAGTGATATAGAGACGTGTTTGAGTATTTTGATTTTGGTCTAGTAGACTATTTGCAGTCTCTGAATGTTTAGCTGAGTTGCAGTGCTGTTTAGCACTAGGGATTCCTGTTTAGGATTTCCTCTCCTTCTTGAGAGGCCTCTTGAATTATTGCACTTTATTTCTCCACATCCAAGCTCAAGGCCAAAGCCATTCCTTTAGCTGTAGCATTATTTCTGCTCAAGTGTAACGTTGTGTTGCAAGGTGTTGCAGTGGAGGGTTCCACAACACCATTCCTTGGCTCATCTTTCAGAGGAGGGAGATTCTATTCCTATGGAAGGTTAGTGAGGAAGGTTTTAGAGTTTATTTTCATATCTTGGCATCAGGAAAGCATCTCCCATCATCAACAATGCAGTCCCTTCTTTAGACTGCGTTATTTCAGTGTGCATCTGCAGTGCGGTTTTGCACCACTATCTTGGAGGGTGAGATCTTCAGTGCTAGGATCAACCTTGCACTCAAGAGATCCATTGGAGGAGGTTTAATTTAGATTGGACATCTTATTCAGCCATCTCCATTCATTCCAATTTTTAGTTGCAGCTGCTACCCTGCAACTCCGACATTCCTGCAGTTTTTCCATTTGTATCTATATTGTAGCCAATCCTTCCACGATTGTTGTACTATTGTTTTTAGGGATCGAGAGCTTGCTACCCCACATTTATTGAGCCTAATACTATCATATAATTTTATTATCATTTTGTATGTTGTAGTGTCTCCATTAAATTGCGCTGATATAGCCTTATGTAATTTTTGTGTAGCAGTGTTCTCATAATTCTTGTACATGTTTTGTTGAGGCTCTCATTGCCTAGCTTGAGTGATTTATTCCTCAAAGAATTGTATACTTTTGCTGATATAATATCATAGGGAAGGCTATTTTTATTTTCATGTCTCACAACTCATAATAATAGCGTTTCCATTCCATTGTATGTTCATACATTGTTGCAGTCCCTTCATCGGGCATTTTGTGAAGCCAACTAGGTGTGGGAGATCTGTTTAACCCACCTAGAGGGATTTCTTTGGACCCTCCTCTTGGATTTGAGACTTAGATAGATTTATCTAAGGGATCCAGGTATTGGTTTCAATTCGTGTAGCAGCCATTCCTGGAAAATGAATTTTCCAGTCATGCCTTACTGACAGTTCCCATTTTGGGATATTACAGTTTTTTTAATTATCATTAATAATATACCTAAAATTATTAGATAACATGTGTCAAAAAGTCTACTAATTCACATTTTTTTAATTTTATATAGGGACCAACAACTCAGAAAAGGAATGTTGTTCTAAGAAAAGAAAAAAAATAGAACATGCAAATGAAAATCAATTTCTCCTTAGCTCATCTGGAGTGGTGCTAGAAGTTAACAAAAGGGGGAAAAACTTTTACAAAAGTTTGAGGGATCTATTGGAATGAATGTATATACATTATTTCCAAAAAAAACAACGTGCTTCAAATGTAATATGTAATCATTGAATTTTTCGATCATTAGGTACAATAAATAAAAAGTTTAGCATTAAATAATAATTTTCAATAATTTTCTTGCAGAAAAGAAAAGAAAATGGAACCCATTCAGCACATAAAACAAGGTGACAAGGAAGAAAATGGTTGATCTCTAAGTTTGTGAGTAATAGTTACTTCCTTATAACAACTTAACTAGATTTCATTTTTTTTATTTTTTAAGTTGTTTTACAAAAATCATCATTGAGTGTCTTCAAACAGCTGCTCACATACAAAGAAGAACCATAAGAAAAATTGATTGAAATTGGGTTAAATATGGGTTGTGAGTATATGCTGGCATATCAGAATTTAATTGTGGAATTTTTAAGAATATATTGATCTTGTTTTACTTAGCTCCGTCTATAATTAATAGAACAAAAACATCTTTTATATTAAATATATGATTTGTTATGGGGTATAAAACTTGCAGGAAACAAAGTATGTAACTACACCAAAAGATGAATCTTTGAAAGATGGCATGGTACATGGTTTTGAAAGAATGTGTATAGTTTATGAGTCAATTTTTGCTATGGTACATCATTTTTATTTTCGATTTACATTGATGTATATTATTTAATATTGCAATTTTCATTATTCTCAAGAATGTATATACACTCATTTTAGTTTATTTTTATGTTTGTATCTGGAAGGTGAAGAAGAAGAAAATAATCAACGTCATGAGCACAACATTCCTCAAAATAACCCAAGTCATGGAAGTAGCTCTAGCAGTGACATCAGTTCAAGAGAAGAATGATGATCACTATGTTTGGATATCAAGGCAAGACATTTTATTTTTTGAAATATGTCTATGAAATCAGACATTTTGTTTAATGTAATGGACATAGTGTCCTAATTGAAAGACAAATGGATACGAATATTAACTATCCCATTTTGTATGATAAAGACCGTCTTATTCATATATATTATATATATAATCATAAAATATGTTTTAATTTATTCTATTGCGTTCTCCATTGTTGCTAGTGCATTCTCCATTGTCATTCTCAAATGCACTAATAAAAATTTAATTCATATGAATATTGTTATAAGATATATAAATGTCAAATTTTGATGAGTAATGAATTTTAAAAACCACAATAATTCTGATATGATATAACAAATTAATCCAAACAACACATTCAAATGCATTAATAAAAGTGTAATTAATCTTAATATTGTTATAATATGTGTCAAATTTTCATGAATAATGGATTTAAAACAATCATAATAATTGGACTATCATAGGTCGATGTTTCTAAAAAAAAAAAAAAAAAAACCAGTGCGTGTCAATAACTGTCAATCGGTGTGTTTATGTCTCTTTACGCACCAGTGCCTATACGCACCAATGTCTATACGCATCGGTGCATTTATGATATATTGGCACCACAAAAATACCAATACCAATTATAAATATTATTTTGTTTGTGTGATACGATGTATCAAGACGTTTATGTATCTATAAGCACCGGTGCATTTATATGATCCATGTGCACCGCACGAATACTGATACCAATCATAAATCTCAGTTCCTTTCTGTGATATGGTGCACCAATGCATCATAAAGTTATATGCATCGGTGCATTGATATGACCTATGGGCACCGCTCAAATCCCAAGACCAATTAGAATGGCCCCGTGCGTTGTATCACCAACACTACGCCTAGTGTCGTTTTATACACTAACGGCCTGGTGCATTCACCCTAGACCACCCCGGGGCTCCGTCTTCATGTACACACTGGTGTGTTAAATCCAGAGTAGTGCACCGATGAAAACACATCCATAATAACCTACGACCACCCATTTTTTTTTAGTTGTGTTGAATTTTCATTAAAATCTCCGCCAAAACCTCCGTACCCAAAAATGGATGTGGTAGCATAGGTTTTTTTGAAAATTTTGGCCAATTTTATAACACTAAAAACCTCCTTTATAACCTCCACTAGAGGGTCTTTTCCTTGTAGTAGAAATTTCAAACCATACTCTCCCAATAGAAGCCACCGTGGAAATGCCTCTTACTGCCACGCCACCTCATCATCATACAAAGTATGATGGCCATACTCTCCTAACATAAGCAAATAAAGAAAGGCTTCCTGTTTCCATCCCACATCATCATTATGCAAGGTTTGGGAGAATCTCAAGCCATATTCTCCAAAGAGTGACCAATGCAATAATGATTCTTGATTCTACCCCACATGATCATAATGAGAATCATAAAGTAATGATATACTGATTGACATGTAGAATGTCACACCAGATTCTCCTAATAGAAACCAACATAGATAGGCTTCCTGCTACCACATCATATGACTATCATGCAAAGTCCCAAAAAAAAACATACCCATTGAAATTTTATATGTCATGTGATGGCCAAACTCTCTTAAAAGTAACCAACACAACCAAGCCTCCAGTCATTGCATCTCATCACTACTGTGAAAGGTAGGAAACAATGATATACCAATGGGCATATAAAATGAAATGTCTTGGCCATACTCTCCCAATAGTAGCCAATGAGTCCGTGCCTCCTGCTGTTGCATCACCTCAGTGCAGTGCAAGGCATGGAACATACAAATTTGAAATCTCGGGTGGTAACCATACTCACCCAAGGCAGTCAGTGCAACCATGCTTCCTGTTTCCATGTGTCATAGAGATACAAGTAGCTTTTCAGCCACTTTCTCATCATCTCCATCCATCCATCCAACTGCAGGTGATGACCCATATCATGCACAAGCTCAGTATCCACCCAATGGAGAAGCTCTCGCCAAAAACTGATCATATAATAGCTCTCATCATCACTATCTATGGCCTTGAGAAGACCATGAAGGATGAATACATCCCGGAAATATAAGCCACTCACGGGTGAAGAGATGTACCGTGTGAAAATGTTGAAGCAATGTGCATACCTCGACAATGGATTAATGTTGACAATACCATCTTCCACAATATAATGACAATATTTTTACTCCATGATATGTCAAAGTGCACCCTCCTTGAGGTCTCTCCATGAGAACCTCTCTCCGGTGGCTTGGTAGAACCTAATTGAATATTAGGTGGCTCATTTAATTTTATCTTTATGTTATGAGTGCTGATGTTAGGCTAGTTACATTGATTGTGGGGATGGGTTGTTTTGATTGATTTTTTTGGTTGGATGAGCAGATCTATAGAAAATAATCAATTGGGATATGGAGTCATGAAAGGTTGGATTGGTGCATCAAATTTTTCAAGAGCATCACATGGCAAGGTAACTATGCTAGTTAGGTCTCTAGAGTAGTGTGAATTATGAGATGGAGGAAACAGTAATGTTCAGTAATGATTAAAGAGCAATGAATAATGCTCTAACCAAACTTCAGAAGAAAACATTCACATTTTAAACACAAATAGAATTAAGGTGCTCCAACAAAAAATCTTAATCTAAAATTTCTTCTTTACAATCAGATAAATAGATGTACAGTAAGGGAAAAAAATGGAAACATTTAACAGAGAGAGGAAACACATCACCATATAACACAACTCAATTATCCTGTAAATGGGCTCTTTTTATTGATGCCCAACTTCAAAAAATTACAATGCTCCAATATAAAAGGTTCTTACATGAAGGGTACACCCTTTCATACTTCCAATACATGCAGTATTTAACTTAAAACTGCATTGATTTCCCTATCTCCTTTGACAATATTTCATTAATTACAAAAAATCAAAAATTAGACAAGTTAGGCCATGAAATGGCGAAGACAAAATACATCTGACATGCATTGCTTGTGGTATTAAATCTAACAGCTCTTCATGAATTAAAAGGTAAGCCCAAAAGCGGATGAGGTGGTCATGAAGAGGCAACGATAAATAAATCTGACAATTGGCCCTACTTTTTGGGTTGTTGTTGCATGATCATTAAATTTTATGTGGCACTAACTGCTTCTAGTTGATCGGTGACTGTGTTGACCTTATCCCTGTTTTTGGGACATAAATTTACTCACCATTATCTTCTATCAACAAGTCTCATTAAACTATACCTTTGACAACCACTTGTGCTCTTGATTTTCATCAAAATCTGGAAAGGGATAAAACTTATCACTATTGAATCTGTCAATTTATTTTAACTATTGATTTACTTCCTTGAAACCTGATTTTCTGACTTTCATCATCCTTTATTTTGTCACAACTATTTGACAAAAAATATATTTTAATTAAATCATAAAAATGAATTTTATGATTAAATTTTTCAATATATTCATTTGAAAAATATTTTTTTCACATCCAAGTGCCACTTTCCTTTTCCTCATGAATTTTGACAAAGAAACCCATATGTTGTTTGAAAAAAACCATGTCCTTTTTATCCTTTTACCACTGTAAATGTAATTCCAAATTTACATGTACCAACCATGTGTTGTTTGCAAAACCATGTCATGTTTCTCTTTTTACCCCCAAATTTACATGTACATGTAAATTCCTTTAACTCTGTAACTATAACTTTAGTTTCACATGTACCTGTAAATTATTTTTACCTCTGTCGCCTTTTATCATGATATTTTTGTTGTCCTGTTCATTAATTTCATAGATATATGATTGCACAAAAGTCAAACGACAAAGTTAATGATTTTTAGAGGGGGGTATGGTGGTGGTAAGGTAGTAAGAGGTTTAGGCTTGGGAGATGAAAAATTTGTGTGAGGTTGACAGCTGTAAAATGTGGTAAAAAGTGAAAACCACTTTTCGGACCCCCCTATGGTTAAATGTCAAAATAACTCAATAGCCCTTCTATTTTTTTGCACACATCTAAAGGGTTATAACATAAGGGACATGCTAATTCATGAATGCGGGTAGGCCATGAAATCATTATAATGTTTTTAGATTTTAGATTTATTATTTATTTTTGAATTAATTTTAATAATTCAAAAATAAATAATTTCATCATTAGGAGATTTTCTCTATTTTATTGTTTACAGGAGAAAACCTCATCCTTCTCTATCTTTTGATCCAGGAGTCAGAATTGGACGCAAGATATATCATTGGAGAGCTACTTCTGAGGAATTTCTGATGGAAACACTTGTAGACTGATCTAAACGAAACATTAACTGCAAAAATCTTCCCGATATTTCAGACTTGGCTTCTTACTAGAAATAATTTGCAGGATGAAATATTATTGATAATTTCATATGAATGATACAAAATATTCAATAATCTTGTGACACTGTGAATTACATGAGTCTAACATAATGTGCCTCTGGGTAACCTCTTTACCAATATTTGAGTAGTCACTCTTGCATGTTTCAATCTGTCGAACCACTAGTCCTTTGCTTTTCCCTCAAGGTGTAGCGCTGCAATCTAAATAGCCTATGCTTACACTATTAGGTGTAGCTAGAAGATATCATATAAATTCTCCATACATGCCTTTTTTTTTGCTTTTGGATGACACATCAAATGTAGGCAGGAAGAATCTATTCTGCCTATGCACTTTTCTTCTATTGTTGTTGCGAGGTCTTCGGTTCTCTTTAATCTGGAAAAACTGTTGGAAAGTCCAATTCTCTTTAAATGCTCTAGATTCAGATTTTTACTCTGCAAGATAATCACTTAGAGTCTCATGCTCCAAATATCCTCCATCTCAATGTCATTCAGTTCCTTCTACAAGGAAAGTGGGCATATTAGGGCATTATGGAACTTTCTACACCGCCAGTTGCTTATAATGCTGATAGGAAGTTATTGGAACCTTCCCCATTGTGAAACCCTCTTGAGGTTTCCTTGTGCCTTTCCCTTCTCATTTATTTTATCTCCATGGTGAGATCCTGCATATATCTGAACATAAGTGTCGAAAAACTCAAACCTTCCGCCATCGTAGACCTATTCCTTTTTTACTTCTTCTTCGTATTCTTCTCATGTCATGAAATGCCTACAAGTTGAGCCAAAGATCATGCTCTGATACCACTGTAGTATCCCAAAATGGGAAATACATGAATATAGAACATATACACAATTCCAACTACAGTAAAATAAGAATAAAACATGCAGAAATGGAAAAATGCAGAAATACATCAAAACATCATACATAGGAGCAGAAAAAATTAAGTCGTATCATTAATATCATAGTAAATGAATGTACACAATGCTCCAAAATGGATGCATTCAAGCCATACAAATATGGTTGAAAAAACTCTAAATCCTAGCACTGGAAAGTATAAATTGTTGCTACTCTTGGAAACTTCTTATACTGTGAAGAACATCTATGTGCAAGAGGTTACTGGAATGCTATGAAGGATCCGATATTTAACCACAAACACTACTACAAAAACCCAGAAAAACCCAAAAATGGTTTGGCCAGATTTTGAGTTTGGAATTTTGACCCTTTTTGGGTTGCACAGTGCACCCCTCTTGGCTGAATTACACACTCCCTAGAGACAAATGTTGATATGGGGCTGAAAGAATGATATATCTACTACAATATCACCCACTAAGCTCACTAACTAAAGGGCTGGTCCCTTCTCCTCATTCCCAAGCTCAAATCTTGGGTTCTAGCTCCTCCACTGAATATGCAGTTGTTGCATGCACAACTGTTAGGAAATACTACGTTGTCTAGGAGGGTTGATGATGTAACCTGATGATAGATAATAAAATTTTGATCCTAGGTTGCTAAAGTGATCCCCAAAGTGAAGGATTAATCCATCACAGAATTCCAAGCTGAGTTTCTTGGAATTTCATCTTCTCCTCAAACCCTCACTTCAAAATTACACCATTTCTCCTGGAAATGTTGTTGCATGGGAGAATAGATGGATGGCCTAATTTCGGATATTATAGTGAAACTCCCAGAATAATTAAATGGATACATAGTGTGAATTGTTGAACCATCCATAAGTTTCTCAACTTAATTACAAAGAACAACCTTCCAACTCTCAAACCCAAGTTTAGGAATGCGTAATTCCTATAGCTGGAAGTGCATATGAGAGTGGTTGAAAGTTTCAATGATTGTCGGATGATGAATGATACCCAAGAAAACCATCCCAAATTAGGCACTCGATGTCCTACATGGGTAAGAGTGGGATTCTTGCTCAGGAACACCCAGTGATAAATAGCATAACGAGATTAGCTAAATAGCTTAAGCGTGCAAAGAAATTTTTTATGACACTCAACAATAAAAATTGAGACTCACCTCATTTTCTACCCTCCTCTTCCTTTTATGGTTTTGAGCCTTCCTTATCCTTAGCCCACCTCATAAGTGCACTATGCCTATGGACACTAGCCTCCATAAATATTGTGTTTTCCTCCATGATCTGCATCATTTCTATAATTACTCTCCACTTCCTCCATCAAGTGTGCATTTAATGCACCACTTCCTCCATCATCTTTGCAATTTCTTCTCCATTATCTCCATCATTTTGCATTTACTCCTTCACTATATCCATCATCCTCCTCATTAATGCTCAATCCCTCCATTGTTTCTTCATTATTATGCTGCTCCACTACTCCATAATGCTACTCCAATACTCAATTAACCCACATTCACAGTATATAAGTGGATTTTATTCATATACTGGGTTTATGGGCCCCTCCACCCATTTATTTACTTATCTAAATAAGAAAAGTAAAACTCTAATATTCCAATTAGGTGATGGAAAATTTGGAATACTACAGTCCTTGCCGCCAAAATGTTGCTTTTTCTCAAGCAATTGCAAAAAGTGGATGCTGCAGAAATCCATTTCCCTCCAAAGTGGCATCCTCATATGGAAGGTTTCCCCATTTGCTCCAATTTGTTATGAATTCCCAGCTCCGTAGCTACCTCTATAGAATGTCTAAAATGGCCTCCAGCTGTGTAGCTAGATGCCTCTCCTCATCAATGAGTCCCCAAGTGGAAACCATCCGTTGTCCAAGGGCCTCTTCTCTGCACGAGATATGTGAAGTGTAGTGGTTCCTTCCCAAAGTGGAAAGTCCAAACTCATAAAATATCTCTCCAACCCATGCTACATGGAGTAGGTTGTGTCTCTCCATGCTCCAATCCTTGGCCCTAGTGACCTTGATTTCTCTAATCATCATCTCAACGCTATGAAAAGTAGGAAATAGATATATATGGATTGACATGTGAAATGTTGAACCATACTCTCTGAATAGCAGCCACTGTAGCAATGCCTCTTGTTGCCACACCACCTCATCATCATACCAAGTCATCAGGGGAATTTTGAGGTCTAAAATGAGCCTCACAAGAAAAATATACAACCAAAATAAAATTTATAAGAACCAATAGGATTCAAGATGATGAAGTCAACCATGGGAGAATATTCACCATTTTTTAAGTAAAAGGGTAAAAAGATTAAAAAATAATAAAATAATAAAACTACTTTTTCAACTTGTATTTTCAACTTATCTCTCAAATTGTTTACTCAAATTTCAAGCTGGATTACTCATTGGATGAAAAATTTAATTCCTCATCCAAGGAGTACCCATGTTGCATAATTTTTATGGACCCTACTACATGAAAAATGAGAAATACATGAAAAAATGTGATTGCAATCACATTTTTCATGTATTTCTCATTTTTCATGTAGAAGGATGCAATGAAAATATGCAACATGGGTAATTCTTGGATGAGGAATTAAGTTTTGAATCCAACAGGGACTCCCACTTGAAATTTGAGTAAAATATTTGGGAGATAAGTTGAAAATATGAGTTCAAAAAGTAGCTTTTTCTTTTTTCCCTATAAAATTTGATGATGTAACCAAATCTTATTTTATTATTTCCACTGTTATTTTATAATTTCCTTAAGAGGCCCATTTTAGACCTCAAAGTTCTCCTAATGATGGTGGCCATAATCTCCTAACAGAAGCCAATGCAGAAAGGCTTCATGTTTCCATCCCACATCGTCATTATGCAAGGAGTGGGAGAATGTCAATTGATATTCTGCCAAGAGTAACCAGCACAACAATGATTCTTGTTGCCACCCCACATCATCATAATGCAAAAAACAAAACAATGATATACTGATTGACATGTAGAATGTCACACCAGATTCTCCTAATAGAAACCAACATAGCCAGGTTTCCTGCTACCACATCATATGAGTATCATGCAAATTTCCAAACAATAACATACCCATTGACATGCCATATGTCATTTGATTTCCAAACTCTCTCAAAAGTAACCAGCGCAACCATGCCTCCATCTTCTGCATTTCATCACTATGGTGCAAGGTAATAAATAGTGATATACCAATGGCCATATAAAATGCAATGTCTTGGCCATACTCTCCCCAGAGTAGCCAACATATCCATGTCTCTTGTTGCTGCATCACCTTAGTGTTGTGCAAGGCATGGAACATACCAATCTGAAATACGCGTGGTAACCATACTCACCCAAGAGGAGACATTGAAACCATGCTTCCTGATGCCCCGTGTCATGGATATTCAAGTAGATTTGTAGCCACTTTCTCATCATCTCCATCCATCCATCCAACTGCGGGTGATGACTCATATCATGCACAAGCTAAGTATCCACCCAATGGAGAAGCTCCCACCAAAAAATGATCATATAATAGTTATCCTCATCACTATCTATGACCTTGGAAAGACCGTGAAGCCTGATGACATCCCAGAAAGATAATCCAGTCAGGGGTGAAGATATGTACCGTGTGAAAATGTCAAAGCAATGTGCATACATCGACAATGGATTAATGTCTACAATACCATCATCCACAATATGGTCACAATATTCTCACTCCATGATATGTTGAAGTGCATCCTCCTTGAGGTCTCTCCATGAGAACCTCTCTCCGATGGCCCGGTAGAACCTATGAGGTTCTGAACATGCTGCATGCAGAAACTTATCTTTCATATATAAGGTGCTCATCAAGAAGGCTCTATCCTGATAATGGAATATGTTATCCATTACAAGATTTCTACAATCTACCATCTACCCATCCAATGCTTCATAAGAGTAGCAGTCATCATAATTCTCAAATAATAATTGGGCCCTCAAATCATCATTGCTCCTCAGTGACAACGTTGCTGATCTGCATGATAGTGCATCTACTGTCACATGGCCCTCTCCATACACAATAATGAGCTCATAGTCTTGCATTGTACTAATCCACTGTTGTTGCCTCCTTTTGCAACTGTTGCTCCTGCTTAAAAATATGTCAGAGACTATGGCAATTGGTCTTCACCCAAAATCTACTGCCAATAAAAAATTCTCAAAATTTGACCAATGCATGCATAATGGCCAGTATCTATTTGTCGTAAATATAATACAGTAGGTCATGCGACAGTAACTTTCGGATCTTGAAAGCTATTGTATAGATTTCGTGCAATAGGACTGTGCTAATCCCACCCTCAAAAACTCTACATTCCAACACAAAGTGTTGTGTGCCGCTCAACAATTTCAAATTGAGATAGCTATATATCTTCTCCTTGAACCAGTCAAGGGTCATCTGCGTAGTGACATTATGTTACTCCAAATCAGCAATGTGCTCTAACCCTTCGTCATGCAATTTCCCTAATGGCATGACCCCACAAATATCAAGATGATGTGCTTAAAATATATCGGGTGGAAATTTTTTCATACCTTGGATCAACTAATGCTTGGGAACATCTTGCAAAGATACAAGAGTCCCTCCAGCCGGTGCAATTTCTTCTCCAACTTCTGGTGATTATGATGGTTGATCCTCTATTGTTGCATCAATGCTGGTATTTTCTTCCTCTTCCTCATGCACCTTCTGATTCATGCCTTGGACTCTCAATGTCAAAGCCTTGGGAACATATGGTGAAAATGAAGGGCTCCTCCAATATGTGCAACTACTCCTGCTACTGGTGGTGGTGGTAGCTGATCTCCACCTTATTTATCAATATTGACATCTCCCTTATGCTCCTCATACACTTTCCATTTATTTTCTGAGAATGTCTCAATGGAATGTTCCTCCAGGTTTCTTCTATCAAACCTCTTTACCAATCTTCGAGTGAACTCTCCATATACAGTCACTCTTGCATGTTTCATCTATCGAACCACCAGTCCTTTAATTCTCCCTCAAGGTGTAGCACTACAATCTGAATAGCCTCTGCTTCCACTACTGGGTGTAGCTGGAAGAATTCATCTAACTTCTCCATCCAAGCCTTTGATATGCTTTTGTATGACCCATCGAATGTAGGAAGGATGAATCTATTATGCATATGCCCTCTTCTTCTATTGATGTTGCGAGGTCTCTGGTTCTCTTTAATCTGGAAAAACTACTGAAAATTCAGATTCTATTTAAATGCTCTAGATTGAGATTTGTACTCTACAATATAGTCACTCAGAGTCTCATGCTCCAAATATCCTCCATATCCATGCCATTCAGTTCCTTTTTCATGGAAAGTGGGCATAGTAGGGCGTTGTGGAACTTTATGCATCACTGGTTGCTTATACTGCTGATAGGAAGTGCTTGGACCTTCTCCATTTTGAAACCATCTTCAGGTTTCCATTTGCCTTTCCCTTCTCATTTCTTTTATCTCCATGGTGAGATCTTGCATAGATCTGAAGAGAAGTGTGGAAAAACTCAATCCTTCTACCATTGTAGACCTCTTCTTTTTCTGCTTCTCCTTCTTATTCTTCTAATGTCATGCAATATCCACAATTTGAGCCAAATATCATGCTCGGATACCATTGTAATACCCCAAAATAGGAAATATAGGAATATAGAACATATGCACAATTCCAACTAAGGTAAAATAAGAATAAAACATGTAGAACTGGAAAAATCTTGGAATACGTCAAAACATCATACATAGGAGTAGGAACAACTGAGCCATATCATTAATATCATAGAAAATGAATTTACACAGTGCTCCAAAATGAATTCACTCAATGTTTTGGGAATTTACATCCTAAAGGTCTTGGGTTGACAAACTTGATAGATCAGGGGCATGCCATTCAAGAAGGACTCACTTTAACCAACTTCTACACTGAAAAATAGATACTACTGGTTGCAGAACTTACCCGAAAGTTCCTCGGTTGATGTAGATCCCATGGGGTGCAAACCCCTTGCAACACTTTGTGCTCCAAAACCTATAAATCCACAATGAACGAACACAAAAATCTAGTTGTACATCATATATAGTTCCTAGATGTTAGTGAAAGCCATGTATAATATCATGAAAACAATATGAAATTTTCAATTAATGATTATTACACATATATAAAGCATCATTAACACATAAATCTCAGGAACAAGATGGCTCTTCTTATTATGAATGACACATATAGTAATCAAAATGTGGATAGATCACCTAAATCCTGCCACGACCTTCGAGCATATCGTCCTCTGCATCCATCCAGCCCTAGCCTCCCAAGAATTCCTCCAAGATGTGTGCACAATAGATGTCATATAGAGTGATGAGCATCTCAAGGAAACAAGGGTTTGTTGAATATGTATGGGAAGTGCAGGAGGCACGAGAATATCAGACTTGAATAGGGCTCCAATAGAGTATATTATCTATATTTTTTCTCTCTCTCTTAGGCCATAACTTTGAGGGGCTTTTATACTCCCCCAAATCAGTTTATGCAGTTTGAAGCAGTTGGGCCACAGGAAGGGGTGGTTGAATTACTGGAAAAACCATAAAACCTGCCTCAAATATAGGGATTTTATATATTTTTTAATAATTTAAAAGGTATACGCAGATATCTATGAATGGACTCGCGTATATATGCAAAAAATTCTGGGCAAAATCAGGTATGGATTTTAAGATACTATTTTTGAGAAAAATATTCAAGTCTGGAGGAAAGGGTGCCCAAGGCCAAGGTGTAAATAATCAAGTATATGAAGGTGAGAAATAACACTATAATAGATGCCCCCTAATATATGAGTTCAGAAGGAGTACATGATGGTCGAAATGTATTATGTGCATATAAAGAACCTTGCAAGGACTAGAGAGGACTTCACCAGATTTTGGCCTACCAAAAATCTAGTGAGAGAAATTAGAGAGATAGCTCATGTTTGAGGTGGGCATACCCATGCTCAGTAAAATAAAAATCATGTCCGCATATGGAATATAGAGCGAATCCAAAATGTATAAAAGTATAGCTGACAAAATGTAAAGTACATAATGAGTCTTCTGATCATTGATCACTGCCTGGAAGTACAAGTCAGAATCATGTCCAAGTATCACATATAGAAGACTGATTAATGATGTTGTAATAGATATCTGATCCTAAAATTCACAACTGAATCTCCAAGTAAAAAATCATAAGTGGTGAAACAAATGGTACAACACGCAACTCGGGAGCCGACATATAAGATGATGTTGTGGTGAAACTGCAACATATAAGGGTGTACGGTATCACTAGCAGAAAACTAAAGGAGCTGTCTAAGTGAACCAAATCATGCTGATGCAAACTCGAGGTCTTCATTGATCACTTTGGAACAATTCTACACAATGGGAATAAATGAGCTGAAGTCGACCATGTGAGAAATCGTTTGATTACTAGTCATTAATGTATACTGTTAACAAATGCGAGACTACCCACTAATAATGATAATGAGCATCAAGGTGCCCCAATACAATCCAACAAGTGCGAATAAATGAGTTGAATTCAAACACTTGAAAGAATCCACCAATCAAGAGGCAATGATGTATCCTGACTATCGATGGTGAAGAATCTGCCACTGATGACTGCAAACCCTAAGGTATTGAAAAAAGGAATCTAGATCTTATTACCAGAGAAATGAGTCGGATTCGATGGAAAAATATCTACTGGAAGGAAGGCATTAAGGCATCCCACATCAGTCCAGCGCGAGTGTAACCCGCAGGCCAAAATTTGGAAGGAACTCGATGAAGTAGAGTGAAGTAACCAACCCGAAGTATGTTTACGACATGCACAAGATGAAGCTAGCCCACGACAAAAACCCTCTGAACCAACCAATAATGAAAGCTGACAAAGAGGCAAGATATCAACCGACAGGGTGAAATGGAAATCAAGTTACTGCACGAATCCCACGTGTGATAATGTAAGTTGATATCAAACACAAGGGGAACCACTCAGTCAAAGATCCATGATGATGATCAAATGCTGAGCACAAGGTCACCTATACATGATGTAAATAGGGCCAGGGTGCAACTCTAGGTTTTCTCTTAGAGCAATTTGTCGTAGTCAATAAGAGACAAACCCGCCAGCAAGAAGTCAATGGAGACCTTCTCAAACCAACATGATCATAGGACGAAATATATGATGTGATAGAATAAGACACTGACAAGACTGAGAGGCTGACTAAAAAATGAGTCAAGAGACACCGTAGATAGGCCAACTCAGGTTAACTTCCCTTGAACAAAAGAATGACTCATATTGACTATGGCAGCAGATGATAACTTTGTCTAAGTTTGTCATGTAGGAGGAACGAACAAACCCTCCATATGATTGGAAGAGATAACCAACCGAGGGATAACTGACACATGTTACAAGGTTATGGCTTCTCCTAAGTCAAAACTAACACCATCCCAACTGAAGGGAAGACATAGTTATTTGTGCTTTGTTCAAGGGTGACAAAACTAACACTGTAACTGCCATCAAAATATGAAGTAATATCCTATTCCCGCTCATTTTCACATATTTTTTTTCTTTTTCATATTCAAAGCGTGAAAAGGAATAAAATAATGATATAGTACAATGGATAGAACGAGTATCATAAAACAGATGTACTAGTTCCAGGGATAGGAACAATCCTCTGCTTAATGCAAGGTGGCGAAAACTGGTAAGTGATACTCAAAGGAGTGTTCCATCCATAGGTATCAAGGTGTCAAGTCATGGTAGCTAAGTGATTGCATGGTTTAACTTGTGCAAAAATTCAATGTCAAAATATGGCTTAAACATTGATTCCAAATGAAGCCGGCTAAAGGCCAAGATAAACAAGTAGTAAATATGAAATTCAGAAATACAACTCGACAACCAAAAAGGGAGCCTCTAGGGTGATGGCCATAAAAATGGTAGCGAAGAAGAAGAAAAATGTAGCTTCAATGTATATGTCATGGTAGAAATAAAGAGGACTCTCGAGCCTACATAGATTGCAGCATGGGCGACAAATGCTAGCGAGGAACTAACTAGGAAGCCCATGTAAAGGAAGGCTCTACCACCAATTCATGATGAAAAATCGGCGAGTGAAATGGGTTAAATACTCATGACAAGATGGGATTGACCCTATGGCAAGTGATCAGAATGGAGGCTAGTATGCAAAATGCAACGGAATGTGGATTCCCTAACCTATATTCCAGTTTAGAATCATATAATTGCCATGACAGGTCAGTGATCATGGATCCAAAGAAACCAGAAAAAATCTAAACTCCAATAAAATGTCCTTGAAAAAATACCTTTCCCAAAACTTACAAGCAACATGGTTATATAGCTTGAGATAGATTTGAAAAATGAGCATAAAGAAATTTGGCAAAAAAAATTCAAATTCTGGGTACAAGTAGACCATTTACCTAATATGTGGATCATTTTCACATTGCAAGAATGGAGGAGCAACTTTGGAGCAAAAGTTCCCCTTCTCAGAACAGGAGAAATCAACCATCAAATCACACCGAATTAGTCAGGTAAGCTCTTAACTTATCTTTGCCATAAATTTCATTCTATTTTAAGAGAAAATTTTGAAAATTTGACCATAGGAAACATTTATTTTGATGAAACCCTCTGCGCATACATGGGTTAGTTTGGACAAACCTGTGTATGATACACGAAGGTGTGTAAAGGAAGTTGCGTATGTGCAGACAAAAAATTTAAACTATGAACCTAATGAATGAATTGATGAATTTTTCCATGATGTCCATAAGTTGGAGGGAGCATGAGCATAGTGTCATTTATACTGAATTAATGGAAGATAAAAATTCACTCGATATCCCTCGAAATTGTGGAAAGCTCAAATTCTTCAAAATGCCAAATATGAAAAGTAATGTCTGGTTGCTTCAAATGTTGGTAGATCATTGGGAACTGGAGGAAGACTGCTTCATGATATATCAAATTGCTATATGCATAGATGTGGAAGACATATACTTCATTATTGGACTCTCACGAAGAGGAGATATAATGGATTTTCACGGAAAGCCTTTAGGAGAGCTTACTATAGAAGATTACATCCACATATATTACATAGAGGGGTCTCAAAAAGTAGGGACTCATATTTCAATAAAATATTTGAGATAATTATACATGAAAATTCTCCTTTTTACCATCGGAAAGGTAGCAGGATCCGCTTCCCTACACTAGGAATCCAGGACTCAGATGAGTATTGCAGTAGAATGCTTGATTCACCTCTTTGATTGGTGCACAACCTTGTTGAGCAACATGAAGAGATAGTTGACTTCGATCCAGAAATTTAAAACTAAACATTTTGGATATGGAACCATCTTACTGACATTCTTCTTTGAGAGGATTCCAAGGCTTCGGCCCAAAATTATCTCTACCATCAGCAGCCCCAGAGATCCAAGAATAGCCCGGTGGGCTAACCTGATGAAGAGATTGGGGGGAAGTGCAGTTCCCTGGACCACATGGGATGACGAGCTCCTCCAATGGTGGGAGGAAGAAGTTATTGTTGTGGAGGAGTATCCCTATGCTGGGATGGATTTTCGCGGTGATCCAGATCTAGTCCTTCCACCTGATGCAACATGGGGTGCAATCAGTGAGATTGCTATTTTTTATTTTTGATGATATGATTTTTTTGATTTTTTTCAAAACATAATAACGAAAAAAATGTTTTTTTATTGGACTCAAATGACTTAAAAGATTATAATGATCATGATGCAGATATGGGACCAGTCAGACCTAAAGGATACCTAAGGAATAAGTGTCGCAGAGGTGAGGTGGATGTTGAAGAACCTGGTAGGACCCTCCACGCCATTCAGATAAACATGGAAATTTTGACTTTCCAAGTGCCTATGTCTGCAGTGGAGGACTTACCAGAGGCTATCCAGAGACGTGTAGTTGGAGTACCACAAGACTGGGTGTGGTCATTCCACCATGTAACAACTGTTATCGTGTTCTATAGGACCACGAATGTTGGGCAAGGACCACAAGATTAGATATATAGTTTTTACCGAATGACTGTAATATATTTTTGATACTGAACATGATGGGGCTTAAGCCCAAATTTTGTAGGACAGATGGGTCCAAATTTTGTATATTTTTGAACACTTTGATGATATATATATATACACAATTATTTATGTGATTTGATGACTCAAATGTATGAAAAATAGATGATGTATTTGATATATTGATTAAAATGTTGAATGATGAATATGCCAATCGATTGCTTGATTAGCTAATAATTCTGCCATCCAATTATTAGCTCGAGTAATATGAATGAATATTATCAATTGAAATGATCTCTGTAACAAATGAACCCTAAAAAAAAATTGGTGCAAAAATGGGTGTCGAACCTGATATGTGTTGTTCAACTATGAAACCGCCAGCTGGGAGTCCAAGAACACTACTAACGAATCAACACCTGAAGATATTTCTTCTGAGAGTAGACAAACTATTGTAGTGTATTTTTCTACATTGTTCAAAGCTGGACCAATGCAGAAACCTATTGAAACCAAAAACTGACCGGATGGATAATGAAGTACCCAAGCTACGGAAGCCAAGTTCCAGGTATGTCTAGTAGCACCATCAGTGAAACCAAAATGACTCATGAAATCCAAAACAAACTGCCAAAGAAGATCAAATGCATCATAATCACATCAAAAACCAAAAACTCAAATATGTACAAAAACAAAAAATATATACAAAAGAAAGGTGCTAGGCCAAAGCCTAGGCATAGTACTCTTTCAAATAGAGACCATTCCTAGGCTTCACCAACTCATTCCCATCAAAATCAACCAAGACATAAGCTCCTATTTTTAGGACCTTTTTAATGATGAAGGGGCCATACGACATAGATTTAAACTTGCCTACTCCTAGGGCATCCTTCTCTTGTGAATATACGAAGACAAAGTCTCCTTCGAATAAAACCCTAGGTTTTACCGCTTTATCATACTGAATCTGAGTCTGTTTCTTATGTGCCTCATTCATCACGGTGACATCCCGACGTTGCTCATCGAGATGTTCCAAGTTAAGGAGACATTCTTCAAGACTAGAGGTGTCAGGAAGAAGCTCTACAGCTAACTTAAGAGAAGGAATTTCAAATTCAATGGGAAATATAGATTCCAACTCGTAAGCTAGTTGAAACGGAGTAAAACCAGTTGCAGTTTTCACTGACATTTGGTATGCCAAAAGCACGGGATACAACATAATGTGCCAATTGGATTGAGCTTTATCAATTGTCTATTGAAGAATGGTCTTCAAGGATTTGTTGATGGCTTCCACCTGCCCATTGGCTTAGGGATAATATGGAGATAAATGCTCCTACCGAAAACCTAATTTCAGAGCCAATTCAGCCATCATTCTATTCTAAAAATGACTACCATGATCAGTGACAATCTCTTTGGGAATACCAAAGCAAGAAATGACTTGATTGAAGAGAAAAAGAGTTGTTATCTCACCATCATTCCCAAAATTAGGCATATCCTCAACCCACTTTGTAAAGTAGTCTACGGCTACAATAATGTACTTGTGACCTTTAGTTGAAGGTGAGTTACAAGTAGTATAATCAATACCCCACTTTGTAAAGGGACTGACAGTGATGGCAGGAAAGAGTGGAGCTGGAAGAGCGCAAATTTTTTGAGTATAAACCTGACACGGATGACACTTTTTGAGCACTTCCATACAATCTTTAAAAATTGAAGGCCAAAAGTATCCTTCACGCAAATTTTTTTGGGTTGTAGCAAGCCCAGATAAATGACCACCACAAGCTCCACTAAGGCAATCATTCAGTACAACCTTAGCTTCTTCAAGAGTTAAGCATCGCCTAAGGATTGAATCAACCCCACGATAATATAATGTCTCACCAATGATTAAGAACTTTATCCAGCTGGTGTAACTTATGACACTCATCTTTCAAAAAAGTCGAGGGAAACTTCACATTCTGGAGATATACTATGAGATCCCCATACCAAGGATCCTGTGAAGAAATGAGAAAAAGATGCTCATCCGGGAAGGATTCATCATAAACCATCTCTTCTCCACAGGGAAACTCAGAAATCAATTCCGCAATAACCAATGATTTCTTGGACTTGGCAGACATAAAATCAAGATCAAATTTCTGCAAAATCACAATCCATCGATTGTATTTTCCCCCAATCACTTACATAGTGAGAACAAATTGAAATGGATTGACTGCTACAAAAACATAGGTGTGATTGACTGCTTCAAAAAGATAGTTTTTTCGAAGAAGAATATAATGTCTGAGTCACTGCATAGAATGGACAGCTGCTAGAGCAAGAATTTTTATTGGATAGTACCAGAGTTCAGGTCTTACCAGTCCTCGACTAAGGTATTTTATAACATGCTCTGAGAGAGCATCATCTTCCTAAACCAGAACCATACCAATGGTAGATTGTGCTACCGAGAGATACAAGAGGAAATATCTGCTATAATTAGGTGGACTCAGTAGAGGTGTAGAGGTAAATTTTTTTTTCAAAGAATCGAATTATTGCTAAGCAAACTCATCCCAAAAAAAAGGAGCTCCTTTCTTTAACAATCACATAAACCCTTTCCTAATCTTGACATAATTTACGATAAATCTCCATAGAAAATTAGCTTTTCCTTGTAGACTTTGAAGTTGACAAATTGAAGATGGGGGAGGCAACTGGAGTATTGCCTCAACCTTGAAGGGATCTACTCGAATCCCTTCCGTAGACACAACAAATCCCAACAATCGACTAGATGTGACCGCGAAAACACACTTGTTCGAATTCAACCAGATTTTGTAATACAGACATCGCTCAAATACTTGATGAAGGTGAGAAGGATGATCAATTCTCTTATGAGAATGAGTAGCTAAATCATCCAAATATGCCTTGAGGATATGCTTGATGCCATGGAAGGCATAGGACATAGCCCACTAAACGGAGCTCCAACATTTTTAAGGCCAAAAGGCATCTTCTTGTAAGAAAAGGTACCCCAAGGACAAATAAAAGTAGTCTTATGCTAATCTTTAGGATAGATAGTAATTTGATTACATCCAGAGAAACCATCCATGAAGGTGAAAATCTCATTTCCCGCACACTCATCTTTAATTTCATCTATAAATGGTGTGGGGTAGTTATCTTTAGGACATGATTTATTTACATCCCTGAAATCAATGCAAACCTGAATTGTTCCTTGTTTCTTGTCCATAGGAACTGGATTCGAAACCCATTTTGTCAAAGTTATAGGAAAAATGAACCCAGCCTTAAGCAGCTTCTCTACCTCAGCTTTGATAGTTTTTTCCTTCCTAGTGTTGATCGGACGAAGATTTTGCCTAACAGGTTATCGTTTTCATACACCTTGATCTCATGCTGGACAATAGATGGATCTATACCCAGAATTTCCTCATAAGACCAAGAAAACACATCCCTAAACTCTCGGAAGAGATCAGTATAAATTTGAACTTCTTCAGGGGAACATTCAGCTCTGATAAAAACGTTCTCGATGACATTGGGATTTCTAGAAATGTTCACCGGGATAGTAGGTGAAATCACAGCCATGTTCCCTTCAGCAAAAACCTGTGCTGGTGGTAAATGATTCAGGACTTGGTGAACATAACCAGAAGACTGAGGGCTACGAAAACTTGATTCAACTTCGCTCAAATCTAGTAGAAAGTAAGAATAATGATGAAAATCATCCCACGGTCTGTCTACACCAGTCATTGCTTCCAGGATGGCCTCTTCAGATGGAAAAGTGGTATCTAGAAAATCTTGGGCTGAAGATGAACTAAGAGTCCAAGCCGGAGCCACATCTTCATCCAATTCCTCCGGTGAAAAAGAAACTGGAATGGACTCTGCAGAATCAACAATAGATTTATAAGCAATATTAGCTGCAGACATTGGAAATTCCATTCCACCCACTTGATCTTCTGCTAATGTGGAGGTAGGAGAAGGTAAGGTCAAAGGATCCAAAAAATAATGATTTCTAAAAAACTCTCTTCGAATGGGAGCCCTGGAGGATGAAATTACATTAATATGAATCGAGGGTGGTGGAAGATCAAAAGTTACCATCAAAGAATAATACATTCCAACCCCCAAATTCTCAACAGGTGCCTTGGTATTATCCACCAAAGGAATGATTGAGTCAGAAGATGCATTTTGATCTAAAAGAGAACAATCCAGTTGGTCAATTGTGATGATTCTCCCTTCTTGACGGAAATAAAAAATACGAAATAAAGAGGATTAAATGGAATCCATGTCATAGATCCAAGCTTGCATCAACTATATCAACCTCATTATCAACATTTGTTCCCCCAACACAGATGGACAAAGCCGGAACAATACCATGCGGCCTATGATAATGACCGTCAAACACAGTCACAAGAGTAACAGAAGGAACAGTTGCAGGAGATCCAAAAACCTTCTAGTATGCAAGGGACATTACACACATGGAAGCACCTTCATCAAAGACAGTTCAAAAGATATTACATTTTCTATAGATCAATCTAATATGGAAAGCCATATGATGAGGGAGTCTCTATTTAAAATTAGACATATCAAAATTAATCATAAGAGAGATTTTTGGATCTACATCCCCAATAGCGGTGAGAAAAGCACTTTTATGAATAGGACAAGACTGGAGCACCCATAATGTAGACATAGCACAGCGAATCTGGGCCAGATCTTCTACAATGGAGTAGTTCTAAGCAGCCTTGGCATTTGGATTAATCATTGTGCGTTTTGAAGATGCCTTTGGCATCTGAGGTATAGGCTCCACAGTAGGCTTCAAAATATGAATTGGTTCAACACTATCAGGCATACCCTTAGCTTTAGAATACTTAGCTTCTCCATAATCACGAGATCTCATAGTGATATGTATGTGAGCACTCATCATATATATGTTTGACAGAATTTCTCCTTCCTGGTTGCCGCCATAGGGAGCCCCAGTATTTTGATCCATGCCAAAAATCAACTGTTGCCCTTTGGGAAAAGGGTTTGTTAGTACAGCCTGGGAACTGGAAGAACCCTGTAGAGCTAACAAGCGCTACGCATTCATAATTTTAGGGCAAAGTTGTGTAATATGGTCTCTAGTGCATAACTTGCATGGAAACTTTAATTTCTTCTTATTGTCCTTTTGACCCTCTGAAACATTGTCGTTGGTTTTGCTCGCATTGCCCTTCCCATACTTACCTTTATTTTTTTTATTTTGTCCCTTATTCTTCCCATCGGATTTTTGATTACCTTTGGGGTTATAATTCTAGATGACATTAATTGACAAGGACTGAGAAGGGGTAGACACCGAAGGCACAACCTGAATAGAAGAAGAATATTGTATAGAAAACTGTTGCAATTGACTAAGCATGTTAGCTGCACCGCTATCGATTGACCCAATAAACCCATCACCATGAGGACCAGGTTTCCTTTTGGAAAAGTCCAATTTGGAGTGAGGAGCATCTGGCAGTATTTTATTGAGGACCCCAGACTGAAAATAAATTAATTCCAATTTTTTAGCCCTAAAAATAGCCTGCTCTTCTGAAAATACCCCTGATAGGGATACATATTTAGAAATATCTGGCTGCAAAGACTTTAGAAACCATTCCAGAAGGAACTCATTTGGAATATGGGCTTTAATGAGCCTCTTCCTTCTGCGCCATTCCTAAATATGATCAGAAATGTGAGTTTCCTTATCCTGCTGAAAATTATCTAGGAGATCAGTCTCGATGTCATAACGAATAGGCAACTGAAAATGGTTTAATAATATAGTAGCCAAATCTCTAAAAGTGGAAAAAATTCCCCCAGTTAACTCAATATGCCACTTGACTGCATTTCTAGTCAAGGTGTCTTGAAATAATCTCAACCTAATCGAATCGTCAATCAGGGAGTTGGATGAGCACCATAAATGGAAAGTGGTGATGTGATCTACCGGATCCTCTCCATTCTTCCATTCAAACTTTGGAATGTCTAAGGGGAGTTTGGTGGGGACTGGCGGCCACCCTAGACTATATCAAATTGGATTGTTAGTCAATTTTGACAAATATGGCAAGTTTAATGTTGCAAGAAATGGTAACTGAGGAGGAGCCTGGGAATTCCATCCTCCCAAGGAAGGGTTCCCAAACTTCTGAAAATAATAGCGTGGATTTTTTGAGGCACCAGGTTGCCAAAAACTATTTTTAGAGAATGTTGGGCCATAGGAAAACCCTTATGACCTAGTATTCAAAGAAGGACCTCCCCCCCAAACATGGAGTTACTATAAACAAGACCATTCCCCCCCACTGAAGTAGTGAATGGAGAAGAAACCCCTTGATAAGGGTTCCAAGCATTCAAAAATGGGGAAAAGGCCTGAGAAGTACTCGATGAAGGAAAATGAGCATTACCTTGCTGACCAATGAGAAACTGATTCCACACTCCCATCGCCATAAAAATAAGGCTCCAGCCTATAGAGGTATTAGAACTTTGACCTCTAGACCATGGATTGAAACCCTGGGTTTGAGAAGAAAAATGTAAATATCCTAAGGGGAGGTATATGCCCGCTACCAAAGGGGAAACCTTCATAAGAAGTTCCTCTAGCCATAGAAGACATGGGTGCAGATGCAGCAGAAAAAGAGAAAGAAGGAATCCCACTAGTGGGCATCCCAACAGAGAAGGGACCAGATTGTGAAGCATGTTCTTGGGTGTGATCGGAGCCAAACACAATAGTACTAGAAGTGATCATAGATACAACAATAGTGCCCCCTCCTTCTACCGAAATATGGGTCTGAGCACTTGCAGCACTCACTGCCGAAGCTGTGTTCCCAGTCGTGGCTATCGAAAGGTATGAATATGAAGGATAAGGACTTGCGGGTCTCTCAGACTTGGGTCCGATGTACTGAATGATGAAAGGATGATTAGCAAGAAGAGGATATGGAAGAGACTCAGTAGGCTGAGGAAATTATTCTACTTCTACTTCTTATGTAGGAAATAAAACTCTCGATATGAGTGATGCACTCCTCTCTGAACTAACACCAAAACTAGAACCACCCACAAAAAAAACAAGTCTCGACATAGGATCTCTCTCCGCTACGTCTGAAACCACTGGGTGAAAATAACCCTCCAAATTACTCCTGCACCTTCTTGAAGAAGGCTCAACACTAGCGGGAGACAACCCATGAAGCCAGCTCAATAGATGAGGCGAAAGGTTAGCCACTTTAAGAGAATTATATTAGACTCAAAAAATATGTGAAGCTAAGGAATGTAGGAGCAAAGATCACTCTCTAAAAATTTCCTATGATCTAGCCAAGCAAGCAACTCTCAAGTATTTTCGCTCTGGGTGATGAGGACCAGACACCAAAATATAGGTAAGTGAAATAAGAGGACCTTCTGAGAGTATTTTGGGGTAATTACGACCCAGGTCCATTAGCGAAGGTAACATAAATAATTACACTGATCTCCTAACAACGGCCTTTGCCAGTGCAAGTGCCCAAGCTTCAAAAGGGCACCCTCCAGAACTACTGATGGAAGCGATGCAATGGATGCTTCAAGTACTAGATGTATTCCCCCCCGTAGTCACCTATGTGATCCCTAAGATAGGAAACTATGGGAACCAATCCATATCAGCAGCCGAGAGGAATAGTCTTAGGTCAAGATTCAGCAAATAGGAGAGGGGTTATCTCTCTTCTCTGCCTGCACTATCCCTTGCTCTTGACTCTCTGTAGGAGAGCTTTCTCATTCCACCTAACGGTGTTAGATTTCGCTTATTAATCAACTTATATGTTTAACAGTTTGAGTGGCCTTGGAGAGTTAACTCTCCATTCACCTAATCCAAGGCCCTACAACCTAGTTAGTTGGTGTAAGATTAATGATAATAATACAAAAACTACTAGTTGTTTTTAATTATATTTCTTATTTTATAAGGTCTGTTATTTAAGTCAGAGGTGCACAAAAGTGAAACTGATGGTGTTTGTAAGACACAGGAGAAACCAGTGAAAACCAAACTACATGCAAATGTAGTGATTTCCTTTCAATGAAGAGTGGCTTCTACTCAGGTTCTACGAAACTAACAACAAAAAATTTTCTTTTCTTTTCAATCACTCACAACTTAGAAATTTATGAAAAATACTACAGAATGCTTGAATGCACTTAAATTTAAACTGCCAATGCAATGCAAATTTCAAGATGCTAGTTCTAAAGAAGCAAAAGGGAAGTCTCTAGGGAAATAAAAAGTTCAATCATTTTTTGACCGTCAACAAGGATAGTTCCTAATCAGAACTCCTGTGTATAAAAATTCCAAAAATCACTTGACATAAAAGAGGAAAATAAATGGCAAAATTCCTTCCAAATCAAGGCACGGACCGAAGACTAGAAACTCGACCAAAAGCTTCAAAAGATGAAAAAGAAACCGTAAAAAAAGATAAAGAAAAAAGAAACAGAAAACGCCAAATTTTTTTTGAGCTTTTCAACTTATCTAAGAAATAAAAAGAGATTTCAAGAAGACAAATGAAACTATCCAAAAAATGAATCAAGCGGACATGAATTTCAATCCAAGGCTTCAAAGTACTCAAGCCAACCACGCAAATTTCATAGTGGGGCTTATGCAAGCAAAAATAAGTAATAAACTCAATCAATTAACTCAGTACAATAGCATAATCTTGCAGCGAACAATAACTCAAAAAAATCAAAAAGAGATCTTTCAAAAATCGCAACAAGACAAGACTATGAAATCAAGAAAACCAAGTACACCAAGAAGGAAAAAATCAAATGTGAAGCAACACATAAGGCCAAGAAGAGCAAACAAGTAAGAGCTCGACGTTCTGAATGTTTAGGACAACCAAGAATCTTCAGAGAAGGTTCTTGTAGTTCAAGCCGCAATTGCTAATACACAAAACTATGATTTCATCGAATGGCTAGGTTTTCATTCAAGAAAGAGAGAAACAGATAAAAAATCACTTCAAACATATTCTAGAGGTCTTCAGGATGTTATAGGAACAACTCAACATATATAGACAAGACCACAGGGGATAGAAATTAAAAAGTAAAAATTTTCCCAAGCATATGCGCTTTTTCAGAAGGAAAACAGCGTGCATACGCAACGGTAACAAAGGAAACTTACATTTACGTGGGTCCCTTTGCAAAAAAAGCATGTATACGTGACTATGTAAAGAAAAATATGCGTATGTAAACTAGAATAAGGAAAAAAACTAAAAGTTGAGCCTGATCAAGAGACAAGGTTTTTTGTCTGATTGAAAAAGGACTTGCTAGACTGAAAAAGTGATAAAAGTTGTTGGGAACCCACAAGGTAGATGAAACAACCCAAACAGGAAATCAGAAGAATGTGATCCCCAACGGACTCACCATTTCTTTTTCAAGAATTTATACCCTAAAGGTCTTGGGTTGACAACCTTCACAGATCAGGGGCATGCCATTCAAGAAGGACTCACTTTAACCAACTTCTACGCTGAAAAAATAGATACTATTGGTTGTAGAACTTACCCAAAAGTTCCTTCGTTGATGTAGATCCCATAGGATGCAAACCCCCTACAACAATTTGTGCTCCAAAACTTGTAAATCCACAAAGAACGAACAAAAAAACCTAGTTGTACCGCATATATAGTTCCTAGATGTTAGTGAAAGCCATGTACAATATCATGAAAATAATATGAAATATTCAATTAATGATTATTACACATATATAAAGCATCATTAAGACGTAAATCAAGGGAACAAGATGCCTCTTATTATTATGAATGACACGTACAATATTCAAAACGTCGAGAGATCACCTGAATCCTACCATGGCCTTCGAGCATACCATCCTCTGGATCCGTCCAGCCCTAGCCTCGCGAGAATTCTTCCAGGATGTGTGCAAAATAGATTTCATATAGAGTGATGAGCATCTCAAGGAAACGAGGGTTTCCTGAATATATCTGGGAAGTGTAAGAGGCGTGGGAAAATCAGACTTGAATAGGGCTCCAACAGAGTATGATATCTATATTTTATCTCTCTCCCTAAGGCCATAACTTTGAGGGGATTTTATACCCCCCCAAATTAGTTTCTACAGTTAGAAGCAGTTGGGCCATGGGCTGGGGTGGTTGAATTACTGGAATAACCATCAAACCCACCTCAAATATAGGGATTTTATATATTCTTTAATAATTAAAAAGGTATGCGCAGATATATATGAATGGACTTACGTATATATGTGAAAAATTCTGGGCAGAATCGTGTATGGGCTTTAAGATACTGTTTTTGACAAAAATATTCAAGTCTGGAGGAAAGGGTGCCCAAGGCCAAAGTGTAAATCATCAAGTATATGAAGGTGAGAAATAACTCTATAACACTCAAGCCATCCAAAGATGGTTGAAACAACTCTAAATTCTAGCACTAAAAAGTATAAACTACTGCTATTGTTGGTAATTTCTCATGCTAGGAAGAAGATATATGTGTGAGAGGGTACTAGAATGCTTAGAAATATCTAGGATTTTAACCGCAGACTCTACTCAAAAAACTCAGAAAAACCCAGAAATGGTTTGGGAAGATTTTGAGTTTGGAATTTCAGCCCTTTTTGGGTTGCACATTGCACCCCTGCTAGCTGAATTACGCACTCCCTACAAACAACTACTGATATGGTGCTGAAATAATGATCTATCTGTTGCAGTAGCACCCACTAAGCTCACTAACTGAAGGGTTGGTCCCTTCTCCCAATTCCCGAGCTCAAAACTTGAGTTCTAGCTGCTTCGTCGAATATGGAGCTACTGCATGCACAAATATTGAGAAATACTATTCTTATGATGTAGCCTGTTGATAGATAATAAAATTCTGATCCTATGCTTCTAAAGATATCCTCGAAGTGAATGATTAATCGCTCACAAGATTCCAGGTTGAGTTGCTTCTAAATTCCTCCTCTCCTCAAACCCTCACTGCAGAATTTTACAATTTCTTTAGGAAATATTGCTGCATAGGAGAATAGATGGATGGCCTAATGCCAGATATGAAAATGAATCTCCTGGAAGACTACAATTGTAATATTCCTAAATTAGCTTCAGCTAATAGGAATATTAATTTTGCCTTGTTTTTTTTTACATTTCATGATTGATGAATAAATTGTGAAGGAGGACATGTAAAACTCCTGAAAACTAATAATAAATCAATGCCTATGTGAACAAGGACATATATGGGCTATGTAAATAAACTCTTGCAGGTGTGAATGGGTCTAAATCACAAGAGTGGGCCATCTTTTACCAAGTCAAAAATGCAGTCTAGATGCATTGAACCTATTTGAGGGACAATGCAGTTGTAGAAGGAGGATCTAATGTGAAAAGGGTTAAGTGATTCAAGGTTGTTTAGGGTTTGGCAAGACTCCTATCTTATAAAAGGAAGAGGAGGGTAGCAAGGAAAAGGGTTGTTGAAGATTATCAATTCTCAAGGTATTTTGTACTTAGACGTCCCTTGTTGGGCATTTCTGTTCAGGAATCCCACCTCCTTCCTTGAGCATCTCTTGGAGGAGAATTGTTCTATCTTTTCCACTATCAGGCTTGGGCCAAGCTTCACCTTACATTTACAGCACTGCTCCTATTGAGGTTTGAGCTCTCTTTGTGAGTTCCAGCAAGTGGAGATCTAGATCTGCTTAGATCTAGATGATAGAAATGGCTCTTCTCAGTGAGTGTATCTTTTAACCTCCTGGAAGAGTTCATTTGCTGATTGTACTTTAGATATACACCTTGGCATCAGGCCATTCCATTCTCATAGGCTAGAACGTTGTTCCACTCCCTAGACAACGTTATTTGCAGATCTACAACTGTAGGGTGTTTTGCTTGCATTTTGGAGGAGAGATCTCTGGTGTTGAGATTCTTCCTTTCAGTATGGTGATCCATGGATTGGCCATCCAATCCATGTTTGTTTCAGATCTGATCTGCTATACCATTGTAATATTCAGAAATTTCTGAATCATTTTGCAGATCTGCATTCTTAAATTTGAGATCTACTTCCGGTGCTTCATGTTTTGAGCAAAACCCTAAGGGGAATGTATAGATTAGCCTTTCTTGTACATGGATTTGTATTGGATCTAAATTTTCATGTACAGATCTGATCTAGATCTGAATAATTAATAAATTTCTTCTTTAGCCCTAAAAATAATGCTGTCATGGTTATGCAATCTTTTATCATGGTTGTAGCACCTCATTTTGAGTACTTTCTTTATGAAAAGATATGTTTTTCTTAGTGTAAGCCATTGAATCATATTATAAAATTTCCATACTGATGTTCCATCATTATGTCAGTTAAACCCTTCATAACATCATGCTTTAGAAGCTTCAGTACATTTTGCATAATTTAAGCCATGGGAAATTAGGGTTTTTAAGCCTAGTTGGGGAAGGAGGAACTCTTTAACATAGCTAGAATTATTTTTTTGAGCTGAAATTTGGAGCAATGGTCCCGAATGACCTAGTATATCAGATCCAACTATCATATCACCTTATTTTTACGCAGATACCTGAATACACTCATTTTAGGGCCGAAATTACCTCTTTTCCCCACCCTTTTGAGTCCAAGGTGAGTTATAAGATGCTGCATAGTCATTTAATTGAAGGATATCTCATTGGAAATTTTCTATAAGGCATATCTCTGCATATCCAACTCTAGAATACCTTAGTGTATTCTAATTGTTTTAGAAATTCCAGATTTGAAATATTACAGTGGTATCAAAGCAAGATCTTTCGCTCAGCCCGTGGCTTCAAGACAAAGTGATGTATAGCAAGGAGCAAGGTCAGAATGATGAAAAATATGATTTTACTCTTATTAGTTTTTAGATATAAGAAGAACCTCTCCAAGGATGTTGAACAAGAAGAAGAAAGAAGAAGCAGTGAAACTCCTAATAAGTTTCAAGAGCAGAAATATCTTCCAATCATATCTACAAGATCTATACATGAGGAAAATTATGAATCCTCATCTCATGTATATATGCACTCATCCATATCACCAAAGCTTCAATGTTATGTATGTGATTTCTTCATGAAGAGGAAGAAAGGAGGTGTGCCCAAAAAGGAGACTCTTAGAGAGTATTTGGAGGAGTATGAAGCTCAATCCAAGGAGTTCAAAGATAAGTTGAACTTCCAAGGGTTCTGCAAAGTCAAGCAAAGAAAAGGCACAAAGGAGGAACATCATGGCAAGGGTAGATTTTATCTATCTATCTTTGATGAATCACCTAAATGTCCAGTTAGGGTTTGGGTGGAGGAGCTAGATAACTTTGTGCAACAACATCAAGTTTCAGAGATTGAAGCCATCAAAGTAGGAGCACTGCATTTTGAAGGTAAATCATATGCTTGGTGGTTGTTTGAGTCTTTTTCCTTGAAGAATGCCGATACACCTACTTATGCAAGGTTTATTGCAATATTGATAGAAAGGTTTGATGAAGCTCCATGTGTAACATATTCTATTGACACTATCAAACCACATCAAACAAATATTTTGCATTAGTTGGAAGGGTCTATGAATCCAAATCCATTTATGAAAACCATGGAAGAAGGTGTAAGTTTGTTTGATGCCTTGCCAAGGGCAAGATCTCCTTTGAGTGAAGGGTCCTCTTCTCAAGAGGAAAGCATGAAAGTTTCCCCTTCAATAGATGACCAAGCTCTAAGGTCTCTTATTGATGATGAGACAATTTCAGTTGTTGAAGAGGAGGAGAAGACATGAGATGATAACGCAGTCATAGCAAAGGCACCTCAAGCACCTCATGAAGATGAAGTTGGATCACTTGCTCCAAGAGAAGAAACTCTTGCAAGGAGTTCCACAAGGTCTCAAACATAGAGCTCTTGGCATAACACATGAGCATCATGTACCATCATTGTCAAATGGTGAGGTCTTGGAGATAGAAGAAAGAAAAGAGGAGGAAGGGAATCATAAGGTGAAGAACATGAACCCTTCTCTGCTCAAAAGCTTGGAAGAACAAAGAAGGCAAGAGGACCTATGCACTAAAGGTAGAGGAAAATCTGTCTACCTACATCCACATTCTACTCTATGCCTTGACACCTCTTCGCAAGGAGGTACTTTAACAGGAGCACCTCTTGATGGGAGGAAATATAAAGTGTTCTCTCAACTATGGGTAGCATATGCATACTTGGCTAAGGAGGGAGCCTTGGGAGAAGCTAGCATAGTGCAGAGAATCTCTCATAAATTTAGAAGAGAGATGAGAAATTTCCTGAAAGGGGCATTGCTAACTCCTACTCAGATATCTGTGCTGAGAGAGGAGAAATCAAATATCTATAATGGCATGAGCATGAGGACACATGGCAACTCCATATATTTGGGGCAGCCCATGATCTCTTCATTCACAAGGAATATTTCTGAAGATGGCAAGGGGATCCTAACCCTCTTGTATGTATGGGCCAAAAGGAGGAAGTTTTGGAAGACAAGGAATTTCTGAGGGCAATTTTATTTCCATATGCTTCAATCTTGTCTCGAGCAAGATCAACTACAAATGGGGTAGAAAAAGGAAGCTTATGATGCTCCAACATGTGACTTTGATTTCAAGGAAGTCAAACAAGGGAGTCATGAGAAGACAAGGGGCTGCATTTTAGACCTCTACAGCACTGTCATTCTTGGAGAGCTTGGATCCTTATTTGGATTCCCAACTCATGATGGAGTACTCCAGGGACATTTTCACATGGGGCCTTCTTAATGGGGAAGTAGTGGATGAAATGTTCAAGGTTTTTGATGGAGTTATCTATTTCTATAATCTTATTCTTTTAGTTAGTGAATCCAAGCTCAAGGAGAGACTACTAGATGCCACCTATGAGATCCTTCTTTCCAAACCCACTAGTTTCATTAGAGTATATCATACACTCTTGGGTGGTTTGATATGGGAAGGTTTCAAAGCAGAGATGCACTCTCATATGAATATGTGCATGGATTACTTGGTAGAGGAGGAGGAACATAGCTCTTGGGGAGAGCCATCATTCTCATCTCCTTACTCATTGAGTGTGAGAGGGAACTCATCCATGAGTTACCCCACTAATGTAAAACAAGTATATAGAGGTACTTGTCTTTCTGGATGTTATCATGTATCTCCTATATGCTTATATTTTTCTAACACTCATTTGCAGAATATTGCTCCAAAGGGGGGCATTATTTATGAGGGGTTTCATGGGCTACTCAAAGCCATGAACCATGTCTATGTTGGTCATTCCTTGGAGGATATTGGAAAGATATTACATTCTTTATGGTGTGATTATTTTACACCTACTATGATCATTTCCTCCAAGCATTCAGAAGGGATGAGGCAGCAAACAAGTGTTGGGGGAGACACTTGTCATATCCTATTCTATGAAAGTTAAGGATAAAACTGCGCTAGCTGCACATGAGGGAACATCTCCCTTCTCATTTATCATATATGGCAGCTAGCATTATTCTAATCATGATTCCTTATGTTGAAATTTTTCTTACTCTTGGGAACATGGTGAGAGAGGAGGTACTTTGGTGCGGTGTGTCCTTGGGGGAAGGAGCCCTCCACTCTTTTTGCATTGCATGCTTCCATGGGAGCATGCGATTCTGTATGGCCACTATGATAAATCACTTGTGTCTTTGTAGAGTGAGCCATATGTTTGTGGGTAACATGTCTCTCACATATGTTGGGGGGGAGTTATTCTATGGATTTCCAAGATGGGAGGTGATCCACTTCATTTGGATGATAGCATGGAGATGAGAGTATTTTATGGATCATGAAAATCCCCATGATTGTCATCACTTCTATCTTGAGGAGGCCATGGATCAGCAAGAAGGTTTCCACAACAACCTTTCATTTCTTCATAATGAGAGCCCTTGGGTTTATTCACCAAAGGCTAACTTGCGTATCAAGGGAGGACCATTGGAAGACAGAGCTATTGCAGAAGATTCAGAGCAATGGTGGAGACTAATACATGAGGAGGCCACAAGAGGAGAAGGAAAAGTTTTGTAGCACCCTTGCAATTGCCTGAGAACAAGAAACATTTGGGAGGGGAAGACTGTAACATTCCTAAATTAGCTTCAGCTAATAAGAATATTAATTTTTCCTTGTTTATTTTACATTTCATGATTGATGAATAAATTGTGAAGGAGGACATGTAAAACTCCTGAAAACTAAGAATAAATCAATTCCTATGTGAACATAGACATATCTGGGCTATTTAAATAAAATCCTACAGGTGAAAATGGGTCTAAATCACAAGGGTGGGCCATCTTTGACCAATTCAATAGCACAATCTAGATGCATTGAACCTCTTTGAGGGACAACACAGTTCTAGAAGGAGGGTCTAATGTGAAAAGGATTAAGTGATTCAAGGTTGTTTAGGGTTTGGCAAGACTCCTATATTTTAAAAGGAAGAGGAGGGCAACAAGGAAAAGGGTTGTTGAAGATTATCAATTCTCAAGGTATTGTCTGCTTAGGCATCCCTTGTTGGGCATTCCTGTTCAGGAATCCCACCTCCTTCCTTCAGCAGCTCTTGGAGGAGAATTGTTATAAATTTTCCACTATCAAGCTTGGGAAAAGCTTCACCTTACATTTACAACACTACTCCTGTTGAGGGTTGAGCTATCTTTGTGAGTTACAGCAAGTGGAGATATAGATCTGCTCAGATCTAGATGATAGCAATGGCTCTTCTCAGTGAGTGTGTATTTTAACCTTCTGGAAGAGTTAATTTGCTGATTGTGCTTCAAATATACACCTTGGAATCAGGCCATTCCATTCTCAGAGGCTAGAATGTTGTTCCACTCCCTAGACAATGTTATTTTTATATCTACAACTGCAGGGTGTTTTGCCTGCATTTTGGAGGAGAGATCTCCGGTGTTGGGATTCTTCCTTTCATTGTGGTGATTCTTGGATTGGCAATCCAATCCATGTTTGTTTCAGATATGATCTACTATACCATTTTAATATTCAGAAATTTCTGAATCATTTTGCATATCTGCATTCTTACATCTCATATCTACTTTCGGTGCTTCATGTTTTGAGCAAAACCCCAAGGGGAATGTATATATCAGCCTTTCTTGTACATGGATCTATATTGGATCTAAATTTTTATGTACAGACCTGATCTAGATATAGAGAATTAATAAACCACTGATTCAGCCCTAAAAATAACGCTATCATGGTTATGCAGTCTTTTATCATGGTTGTAACACTTCATTTTGAGGCCTTTCTTTATGAAAATATATTTTTTTCTTACTGTAAGCCATTGAATAATATTTTGAACTTTCCATACTGATTTTCCATCATTATTTCATTCAAACCCTTCAGAAAATCACGTTGTAGAAGCTTCGGTACATTTTTCATAATTTAAGCCATGGGAAATGAGGGTTTTTAAGCCTAGTTGGGGAAGGAGAAGCTGTTTAACATAGCTAGAATTATTTTTTTGAGCTTAAACTCGGAGAATAGGTCCCTCATGACCTAATATATCATATAAAACCATCATCCCACCTTATTTTTACGTAGATACCTGAATACACTCATTTTAGGGCCTAAATCACCTCTTTTCCCCACCCTTTTGAGTCCAAAGTGAGTTATAAGCAGTTGAATAGTCATTTAACTAAAGGATATATCATTGGACATCTTTTATAAGGCATATTTATGCATCTCAAACTCTATAATACCTTAGGGTATTCTCATTTTTGTAGAAATTCCAGATTTGGAATATTACAACAATGGATCCACAGTGTGAAGGGTTGATCCATGCACGGGTTTCTCAGCTGAATTATTGAGAACAACCTTCCAACTCTCAAACCCAATTTCATTAATGTGTAATTCCTACAGCTGGAAGTGCATATGAGAGTGGATGAAAGTGGCACTGATTTCTAGATGATGAATGTTGCCCAAGAAAACCTTCCCAAAGTAAGCACTCAAAATCCCCCATGGGTAAGGGTGGGATTCCTGCTAGGGAGCACCCGGCACTAAAAAACACATCAGAATTAGCTAAACAACTTAAGCGTGTAAATAAATTTCTTACGACACTTAAGAATAAAAATCCATACTCCCCTCCTTTGGTGCCCTCATCTTCCTTTTATGGTTTTGACCCTTCCCTAGCCTTGGACCACCTCATAACCATGTTAAACATGTGGCCACTAGCCTCCATAAATACCATACTATCCTTGATGATCTCCATCACTGGTAAAATTAATCTCCACTTCCTCCATCATATGTGCATTTAATGCACCACTTCCTCCATCATCTCTGCAATTGCTTGTCCACTATATCCATCATCTTGCATTTATTCCTCCACTATCTCCATCATATTCCTTATTAATTCTCTATGACCTCCACTCTTTCTTCATTATTATTCTACTCCACTACTCCATAATGCTACTCCACTCGTCAATTAACGCACATTCACACTATAGAAGTGGATTTTATTCATCTACTGGGTTTGTGGGTCCCTCCACCCTTTTATTTACTTTACCAAATAAGAAAAGTAAGAACTCTAATATTCCAATTAGTTGACGGAAAATTTTGAATATTACAGATAATTCTTTGGGTCTAGTGCAAGCCTCTGAAGGCACCATCGATGTTCTGGGATAGTTGTAAGGCCTTTTCATCCCAACGTTGCATTATTTTGTCAACTAACATTTCCAGGTGGTGCAGTGTGTTGATATATTCTTGAATGGCTTGGATTTCCTGCAAACGGGCCAATCGTTGGGTTGGCACCAAGGTCGCCACAGGAATTTGGATCCCCTTAAATTATTGTTCCTTGGCTGAGAGATTCATCTTCAGCTTCTATGCAGCAGGGTCATATTCGAAGGAGGTCCAAATTCCCATGGCCTCCTCTCACAATTGGATGCAAGCATCCATAGTAGTCGTGATGCTAGCAGTTGATTCATGCACTAGTTTGACATGTTGTATGCAAAATTCTAGAGGCATCTCGGGTTGCAATTTCATCTGTAAATCTGCTGTCTTCTGATCAAGCTCTGAACATACTCTGGCTACTTCTGAATTGGATGCTTTCAAGGGGACTACTAGACTTTCCAATTTGGAAGTGGGCACTGTAGTCATGGGCACTATGATTTCTAGAAGACCAAATCAGAGCTAATAAATAATGGTTTCCAAATGTCTAGGTTGGCTTTCATCGGCGCGACCCGCATCCTCTATGACCTGTTGACCCTTAAGCGTTGTTGTGGCTTGCTGCTGAGCTATCGTGGTGTCCTAGAATTCCTTTTACTCTATGTACTGCATCTTTTCCATGATAATCATATGCATAGAATTTAGCTTGACACTGGGGAAAAAAACCAAGTCAATATCGAAATTAGATCCTTCAGGAATGGCCGCACACAGCTCAGAACTTGCAACCTGAAGTGTTGCACCTAAAACTTGAAATTTACGAAATTCTGAACTGGATGGGTGCCAAAAGTTCAACTCTCTCGCTTGTATTGCGATTATTTGTATTTCACTGGCTTGCATTCTGAATTGTTGGAGCCCTTGTTGCATGTCATCAAGCACTGATTTATATTGTGCCTCTACCTTTTTCCATACATCCTCGGTGACTATCTCGACTATGTCACCATTTTTTTCAAAATCATCCTTGGTTAGCATTAATGGATTACTCCCTGTCTTCATAGAGGCTTTCCCTCTTTTGGTTCCTAGTCGTGTGTTGGTCAGTGCATCGGCACTGTCTCCATCCTTATCTTCCATCTCATCATCACTTCCCAAGTCAAATGTCTCTGCTATATTTTTTGGTTCTCGGTCCTTTTTCGCATCCTTTGGATGATCTATTGGTGTGTGTGGCCTCATATGGGTCTTCGGTGGTACTGAGGATGACACACGACTAGTTGTACTTTCTTCGAGCCATAAGCGGGGCCACTTGTTCGTAGTGCACACAAGGTCATCCTCTGTAACCATGTATGGAAGCTGTTGGGCAATTTATTTGAACAAATTGCTGCATTAAATTATCGACCAGGGAAACTCGTGAGCTTGTGATGGTGCCAGCAATATATATGCAAGAGTAGGCAACTAACTCTATGTATAACTAAATTATTTATGATTCAATATAATATGAAAGGGAAGAGGCTCCTAACTTAGGAGGTCCTGGTTGTCCTTCCCTACAGTATCATAGAGAAATCATTCATAAAACCAGAAACTTGAAATAAAGACAAGAGAATGAACTTTAATTGTTGTTCGATTCTAAAAGAGAGAGAAAACATCATTCCATTTTGATTGTCCTCTGCACTAATCCAACCAACTAAGATCCATTCATAAGCAGCACAAGAAATGAACATCAGAAACATAAAAGCAAGTAAACTGAAATGACCAATCAGCAGAAACTTCAAATAGTAGAGAGCCTAACTTAGACCCTTGATATCCTCTCACATGTTGATAAGATTCTCACTCAAAACCATTCACCAGCAATATATATGCAAGAGTAGGCAACTAACTCTATGTATAACTAAATTATTTATGATTCAATATAATATGAAAGGGAAGAGGCTCCTAACTTAGGAGGTCCTGGTTGTCCTTCCCTACAGTATCATAGAGAAATCATTCATAAAACCAGAAACTTGAAATAAAGACAAGAGAATGAACTTTAATTGTTGTTCAGATTCAAAGAGAGAGAAAGACTAACTTAGTCTTTTGATTGTCCTCTCATGTACTAATCCAAACTAAACTAAGATCCATTCATAAGCATAAGAAATGAAATGACTTGAAACATAAAAGCAAAAGAATGAATTTCAATTATCATAGAAATCAAATAGAGAGAGAGAGCCTAACTTAGACCCTTGGATATCCTCTCACATGTTGATAAGATTCTAATTTAAAACTCATTCATCAATCACACACAAATCCTTAAACATCTAAGCAATGAAATGAAACAAAATCTAATATGAAATAAAATGTTTCTCTCATCCTTTTAGAGTGAGCTCAATTCTCTTAAGAACAAGACAAATTATTCCATATACTATATTAAGGAAACTTATATCTAAAACTACATAAATTCCATAAATTCATATTCTACATTAACACAATTTACATCTAAAACTACATAATGGAAATATATGAAAAATGAAGCTTTATTCTATTCCATCATCAATTGGATACAATGCTCTAAGAGTCCTCCTTTTGGAATGGAGGAGGTACTCCTATTTATACAATGAGAGGAGTAACAAACTCATAATGATCATCCACTAATATCTCTAACCATCTAGACACATAACCCTATCCTCCATGATCTCCTCCATGATCTTTTCCAGGAGGTTTATCTTCTTAAATTCGAATTTGATCATCCAAGGCCACATAAAGGTGTCTTGGAAGCTTCCTTTGAGCCTACACATGTCAACAAACTCATGCTAATTGTTAGGTATAAGTATAAGCATATTATTTTCTAAGTTTTAGCCATAAATTCACTTTAAAATGTTAAGAATTAATAAACTTTGGAAAAACATAGTTATGACCCAATAATGAGGTGAATGTAATGATATGGAGGTGGAATGGAGGTGACATGAAGGTAAAATGTGAAGATGTTGATGAATAATGGAGTGAAAATAGAGACTATTTTGAGGCCCAACATATCCCCAAACTGAAGGTATTGCATGTCCTCATGCAATCTATTACATTACTTTTTGGTACTTGAGCTTTGGCTTAAACTCTGCATGAGATCATTTACTTAACTTTTGCAAAGCGTTATTTTGATGAACTACAACTTGGTTGGTTCTTGTGTTTCAACCATATTTTGTTTGTTGCGTTCATTGTATGATCTTTGCATAATGATAATGTGCTTTTTATGGCAGAGTATTTTTGTTGGAATGCATCATGGTTGGTTCTTGTGTAACAACCATGATTCTATTGGCATTCAATTAAATTTTAAATACTTTAGACAAAGCCATTTGTATGCTCATGTAATAGTAAATATATTTTGAAGGTAAGTGGGTTTAGAATGTGATATATAACTGTGGATATGAATGTGACAAAGCATGTATGTAAATGTATCCTTCCCATTAAACGGATGGCTTTGGCAATGAAAGGAAAGGAAGTGAAGTTTTTTTCCAAAAATTATTATTCTAACATTTCAAGGAATTTAATGGTTAAAAGTTAGAAAATAGCATACCTTAACTTACCCTTCCAAAAATAGGTGAGAGTCGTGCATGTGTGACTGCAAACTGTTGTGAAAATGGTGGATGAAAGATGGATTTGTATTGTCGTATCAGCTGCTGGATCCGCTGCTACTAGATGAAAAATCTGAGGAGTCTGCTGAACATGGCTGAAAGTTGTATCTGCTGTTGGATGATGAATCCGATGAGTTTGCTGACTATGGCTGAAAATCTATAAGGCTTGGAAGGTATACAAAATATAGAAGTTACATTTTCCTCCCAGCCTTATTTATTAACTTGTCCTCAAGTGAAATACAATGAATACCATGAATGGAAATACAATGAATGGAAATTGGCTTCATCTGCTGCAAAATATGGGTCTTGAAGTCTTCAACGCTCGATGGCACAAATCTTGCTATGTGATTAAATGTGTTGATGTCGAACATAGCAAGAAGTTGTTGACTTAGTGGCCGTTAATGAATGCCCCTAGTCAACACAAGAGCTCCCACCATTGATTCCAATGGGAGTCAGGATGCCTAACACATCTTTGTAGGTACGAATAAATTTGTCGTGGTCGAGTCACCTACAAGATCCAACGAACAAGGGATATTAATGTACTCCCATTGTTCATTAGCAAGAGTACTTTCCATTAAGGCATGCAAGCCTCTAGGTGTTTTTCAATGATACTTAGACTCTAGAACTTTGATTCAAGCAGGGTTTTATTGGCGGAAATGAAAAATGGTATGAAAAGGGAAATGGAAATGGAAAATGGTTTTTATTGATGAGTTAGGAAGCATGGTGAATGAAGAAGAACTCTTGCTATGAAAAATGGACATGGAAATGGTATGCTTTATAGATGTACAATTGATGGGATTCAAAATATTTTCAGAAAGGGAGGTGGAAGGTAATGGTTGTGGAGATGGATTTGTCTTGAGAATTTTTCATGAATTTAGTCTTTGGAAGACTAATTGTCGTCACAATGTAGTCTCCGTAATGATCGCTTTGTCGTCCTGTAACCTGTAAAAAAACTTGGCAGAAAGAAACATAAGTGTGTTCAAGAAGGAATGGCCAGTTCCTTCATGATTCTTACGCAAAAATTTTATACCAAATAAAACAAGTTAAGTACAATCAAAGGTGTTGAAATTGACTTAATCATGACATTAAAATCAATCCATTTAAAAATAACCATGAAAAATAATACTCCCTGTCAGATAACTCATGAAATGTGCTTCGCAATTCTGTTCTGTAAAGCATACAAGAACCATGTGATGAGTTTATGCCATCTTGATGCTATCAAAACAAGATAATCATCATCTATAGAATCCTCCAAATGTTTGATAAATTTATTCTCAAAATTTGTTTCCAAGTGTTCCATTATTTATTTTCAAATCTGCGTGAATTTTGTGAAAAGTGTGTTTATTTTTTATTTTTTATTTTTCCCTTGTACCAACTGTTGCGGTTTCATCCAGTTCCATTATTCTCTCAATATGCATATCACCAAAGTTTTTTTTTATGCCAATGTTCTTCACTTTATAAAATGTCAATATTCGCCCCTCAAATCCTTCAAAACAATCACAAAACACATAACAAATTTTTTATTTTTTATTTATTTTTTAATGATAACAAACATAATATCATATCTAGTATAAAACAACATAAGAAAAATACATAGCAATCATAACAATTATATACAACAAATAATATGAAATTATAACTATTAATTAATGGAATTATAATAACATATTAACATATTAATATAATTAATACAATTAATATATTAATATATTAATACAATTTTTATAACAACATTAATTAATAATTAAATAACATAACAAACAAACATATATAACAAATCATAATTACAATTATATACAACAAAACAAATAATAACAAACTATGACTATAAAAATTAATACGATTATATCAACATATAATATATTAATATAATTAATATATTAATACATTAATATATTAATACAAATATTAAATAACAATTACATAACCTAACAAACATTAAATAACAAACATAACAAATTATAATTATATTAATATATTAATATAATTATAATAACAAACATTAACACAGATTATAACTAAAAATAAATAACCAAATCAAAACAAAATAAATAAAAATAAACACAATTTATAACAAAAACAAATTAAATCTAAAAATACAAAACAAACCAAAATAAATGCAAAACAAAACGGGATTGAAGGCTTATGAAGATTTTTCGTTGAGGCAAGATATGAACGTGTTGCATTTTCAGTTGGTTTCCAGGCTGAAGCCGGTGATCCAACCATAGGCGCTCCATGCTGAAAACTCTAGAACATTATCCTCTGACGGTCTATGATATGGATATCTTTGTCGTTAAATCCGGCGCTGCGATGAAATAGCTCCCATCTCAACAGGAATTTCGCGCTCAGTCTCGGTCGGATCACAGCCACAGACATGGGGCTCTGGGAGGCTTTCCTCAACTGGCTTCGAAGCCTCGGTTTCGTACTATGTGGGAGCGATATTTTCGTGGAGTCTCTGCAATTGTATATGTTGTGGATGCAGCAGACGGAGACAATATGCCTATCTCCAATATGCCTATCTCCAGATTGTCTGCCAAAGAGCCCATGCAGATTTGGCCCTTGTTTGTGTCCTGCACCCTTGTCAACCGTATGGCATACCGCGCATTTCGTCTTGAAGATCTTTTCTCCGGCCTTGCTGTTGCCTGGAGGAGCCTCCGAGAAGGTCGCCATTGATTAGTGTGACTATTAATTTGTTTGTTCGAGTCGATCTATCGATCCTCTATCATAGGAAGCGAGAGAGCCCATGGCAAACACACGCACCACTATCTTCCTCCCTTGTTCCTCTTGATGCTATCCAAGCTCCTTGCCATCCAATAGCACATTTCTGGGCTTTACATCTCCATGAACGATGGGCGGATCACATTCAAGGTGCAGAAATGCCAGAGCCTGCGCAACATCAAGGATAATATTGAATCTCTTCTCCCTATAAATTCCGGGATTGACTTGGATGGTGACAGGTTGCTGGTTCCTCGCTGGAATTGAATTGATGGCGGCCTGGATCGTACTGAAACCACCTTGACCTGGCGTCTTAGATACTACAATCACATTTCCTCCGCTAGCTGCTAGCTTAGGGATCCGCTCAAATTTAGGGATCCCCTCCGGTTTTTGAGTCGACCTCTCCTCAAAGCCCGTGAAATCGTTCTCCCAATCACAGTAGGCCGGTTCCATAATAAACAGTTGCAGTGCTGCAAGAAATAAAACGAGAAATCCTCTAAAATTCGCCATGGATGGCATTCGAAAGAAAAAAAATAAGATTCACGAATGAATGGATTCTCAGCACTTTCGAGACAAGGAAAAACCCGAGTAAGAGCTCCGAACAGTAGCCCCAGTGAATTCTATGTTTTGTGAATTCTATGTTTTGTTTTGTTTGTTTTTTTAATTGAATGCGTTTTGTTGTGTTTTGTTTTTTTTTATTGTTTTTATTAAAATTAAAATTAAAACTAAAACTAGATTTTATCTAAATTTTTTAAAGATGTTTCATTAAACAATAAATTAAAAACATAAATTTTTAATTTATTATTTAAGTTGAATTTTTTTTTTTTTTTTTTTAAATTAATTTTTTTTATAATAATAATATATATATGATATACATATTATTATTATTTTGTGGGAATTTTTTTTTTAATTTTTATTTTAAACTAAAATTAAAAGAAAACTAATTTTTTTATCACAAAATTCTTTATTGTCATATCGCAGATTAATTTTCTAGCAAGAGTATTTTTATTTGAACAAAATCAACAGATTTTCTGATCTTCCTGATCGCACGAAGCGCAGGAAGAGAGCATACTCATCGCTTGATTTGTTTTTATTTATGCAGGGGGGTGTGTTTTTGAAATGACGAAATTTAAAACTAGCTAAACATTAAAACATCAGAAAATTCAAACTTAAACTCCTTTGTGAAGATCCTGCTGTCACCAGGGTTCACAAATTATTTTGTCTAAAGAAAAATGCTAGTACTAAATTAAATTTCTAATACCTAATCCCTTAGCACCATCCCCGGCAACGGCGCCAAAATGTTGGGCAATTTATTTGAACAAATTGTTGCATTAAATTATCGACCAGGGAAACTCGTGAGCTTGTGATGGTGCCAGCAATATATATGCAAGAGTAGGCAACTAACTCTATGTCTAACTAAATTATTTATGATTCAATATAATATGCAAGGGAAGAGGCTCCTAACTTAGGAGGTCCTGGTTGTCCTTCCCTACAATATCATAGAGAAATCATTCATAAAACCAGAAACTTGAAATAAAGACAAGGCTATTCAAAAGCTGAAAGTAATATATTCTATAACTCTAACTCAATTAGTTTAAAAAGAGGAATAATATTGAAATGGTTCTTGACTCAAGAAATCCACCTTCACCTCAATTACCACTTAATGAATCAGAGATTAAAACCAAGAACTTAAGATGGATAAATTATTAATGAAAGAAGCTCTTAACTTAAGAGACATGTAAAGTATTCCATTATAATTCATTCATCAATCACACACAAATCCTTAAACATATAAGCAATGAAATGAAACAAAATCTAATATGAAATAAAATGTTTCTCTCATCCTTTTAGAGTGAGCTCAATTCTCTTAAGAACAAGACAAATTATTCCATATACTACATTAAGGAAACTTATATCTAAAACTACATAAATTCCATAAATTCATATTCTACATTAACACAATTTACATCTAAAACTACATAATGAAAATATATGAAAAATGAAGCTTTATTCTATTCCATCATCAATTGGATACAATTCTCTAAGAGTCCTCCCCTTGGAATGGAGGAGGTACTCCTATTTATACAATGAGAGGAGTAACAAACTCATAATGATCATCCACTAATATCTCTAACCATCTAAACACATAACCCTATCCTCCATGATCTCCTCCATGATCTTTTCCATGAGGTTTATCTTCTTAAATTCGAATTTGATCATCCAAGGCCACATAAAGGTGTCTTGGAAGCTTCCTTTGTGCCTACACATGTCAACAAACTCATGCTAATTGTTAGGTATAAGTATAAGCATATTATTTTCTAAGTTTTAGCCATAAATTCACTTTAAAATGTTAAGAATTAATCAACTTTGGAAAAACATAGTTATGACCCAATAATGAGGTGAATGTAATGATATGGAGGTAGAATGGAGGTGACATGAAGGTAAAATGTGAAGATATTGATGAATAATGGAGTGAAAATAGGGACTATTTTGAGGCCCAACAGAAGCTCATACCAGATGCCTTCCATGTCCTTCTTTGTATGGACATGAACATTATAAAACTTGGTCTTGAAGTCCGCAATGTGCTTATATTTCTCGTACAATGTAGGAGACAGATATGGCTTGGACTGCACCGCATGAAATATTTTTGCATTAAATATCACCTAGAAGATTTTATTTTTTTAATCGTATATGGAAGCTTAGGGTTACATAATGATGCATACTTGGAAACCTCATAGACATCAGGCTCAATATCTAGTAATTGGGACAACAACGATGGTCACCAACCAATCAGTGCGACCAACAATGAAAGCAAAGCATAATAAAAATGTTTCCATCTTCTTGCGCCTCGCGAATGTTTTCCAAAAATTTAGTGCAAAGGTAATTCACCCAATTATATTCGACCCCTTTCATGCACTGCACAACTAGCATAATGACATATGTAGCTACCTATGTTTCGTAACACTTCCTGATTATTTTTCATGCAAGGAACATGTTCACAAATTTAACTATTGAGGAATTGATATCTCCAATGAAAAATCCTCTTGTGTTCCTGTTTACCCCATAAGTATTTTTAGCCTCATCGACAACCTTTTTCTCTAGTCCCTTCCCACCGAAGTCTGCCCCTGGATCTTCCCCATGGTAAGGAAACTTGGTGATCCAATGAATTAACATGTCATCGATCTGGATGGGATCTCCTAGAAACATACAATTATCATGGACTAGGAAAGGTAGTTGGTGCAAAAAAATAGCATTAATCATTTTCTTCCCAAAGTGTGGGACGTTCAGTAGGTTCAGTAGCTAGGGTTGTTGCAACCCCAATTCCCATGTCTTTCGTTCAACCGTGATGGCTCCTCCATCATAGGGCACCTGCTCTAAATATTTTGATGGCATAGGTTCATGAAACTTTGTGTGGTTAGCAACGTCCCAGTCTTCCAATTGCAGTAAAGGAACTTTTGCAAACATTTCCCCTTCAAACGACACATTTTTTAGGAGAAATAGTGTGTCGATATGGGACTTGACCTTATTTGAGTCCCTTGTGACTTCCACATATGGCTTGTGCAGTGCCATGTACTTGGGAAGTCACTACATTGGGTTTATTTCTTTGATAATATCTTCCTCGATGATCACTTCTGGTTCTTCAGCCATTGGTCTCTTTTTTCACTCAACTAGGATCAACTTAGGCTTCGAAGTCTTTGTTTGGTCTCAATCTAGTCTCCTAAACTGAGCTCATTTAATTGTCAACCAGGGTTGGTAAACTGCTGAAGTGAAGTGTACTGTATGTACCTAGGTGCTTGTTTCCTAATGCGTTGTGTGTAGTGTTTTGTGATGTTTTTGGTATTTTGTGATGATTTATGATGTTGTTGGTCTTTTGGTGGTTTTATGTTCAGAAGGAAAATGCCTAGAAAGATAATGGAAAGGAGCTAGTGATTAAAAACAGAGTTAAGCCTAATTGATGGATGACAAATGAAAAATGCAATTGGAAACACTGAAGCAGAATCAAATCTAAACCATGACTAAGTAAAAGCAAAGCTTGATAATGACTTTTAAGCAAATGATTCAAAATACAAACTAAACTTAAGAAATGATCACTAAGTATGAAAATCCGCTAACTACATGGTTAAACAACTAATCTTACAATGATGCAACATTTTGTCCTTGATTAGAGATTTGTTGAAGTATGTTTGGAATAAAACATTGATATCATCATAAGATATTCTATTCTAGGACTAGTTTTCTAACTCTATTCTGCAATTCAATTGAATGTCACAAGACCTTACTCAAGAGTTATTGATTTCTTTTCAAAGTAATATTTTGAGGGAGGATTCTGTTTATGAAATGATAAGGAAATTGCAGAGGTACTTCAGGCCTTAAAATGATATTGTCTTCTGTTCATATGGTGATGAATCAATTATGGATTTTAGAACAAGAAGAGATTTGTGAATAATGAAGGCTGTTTTGTTAAATTTAACAACTGAAGTAATCTAGTATGCAGTGACTGGAAACTGAATATGGAGGGAAATAAATGAGTTTGTTACACCAACCAGAATATTACTATTTTAAAACAGAGTCAACTACAAGTCATCATCAAACTTTAAAACAGTAACCCAACATGAGTTAAGTAAATTAAACTTATATCCTAACTAAGTTACCATGTATTATTTCAGTAATTGAGACAGTTTTCTTACCCATCATTATTGATATTTTGGAAGAGTTCCTTCTTTTGGAAGAGATTTTAGAACAATTCTGACTGTGTAATTGAGTGCAAATGCAAGCAAAAAGACTGAAAGCAATGAAAAACTAAGATATCATAGCCATCCCCTACTCGTCATTATGATGTTTTGGGCAAGCGTTTAAGAGCAAGAACAGCGATGATACTTAGTACAAACACACAACTAAAACATTCATTATCACGGTTATGCCTTGGACTCCTTAAGGATTTCTTGGAAGAGTTTCTTCTTGTGGAAGAGTGATTAGAACAAGTGTAACTGTGATATTGAATAACAAAAATTACAACCAAATCCTACAATACTATAGCCATTTCCCATTCATCATTATAATCTTTTGGAAGAGCTTCTTCTTGTGGAAGAGTTAGAATGAGTATAACTACAGTAGCTAATTAAAAACAACTATGAATTCAACTTCTAATCCTACAATACTATAGCCATTCCCCATTCATCATTATAATCTTTTGGAAGAGCTTCTTCTTGTGGAAGAGTTAGAATGAGTATAACTACAGTAGCTAATTAAAACAACTACTAATTCAACTTTTAAAAAAAACGTAAAGGCAGCTAGAATACTTATCTAATTTACGCAAATAAATCCGTGCAAGAGGTAGGGGCCCTCTACCACCTGACAGAATTCAACTCCAAATTAAATCAACGCTTTCAAAACAACACTGTCTGCTTCATTAAAGATGAAATAACTTGAACATAGCACTCTGCGTCTTCAGAAATGTAGCACAGAATCTAAGCAAAATCTAGAACAAAATCTAGCCTAGCTCTCGGTTTCCCAAGTGTTTATATAACAAATGTAAATAACAAGACTTGCAACAATTTCAGGAACACTGTCTTTCCTTATCAGAATCACATTAGGACTCTTGAAGTGGCTGCGTGAAAAGGGAAAAGACATCTGGACTGAGACAGTCCTAATAGAAGTCTTCCTTCCTAAATGTGTTCCCACGTTCCAAAACCATACCTAGAATTCGTTTCTTCCTCCATGATGAGCAACGAACCATGTAGACATGACGTGGATTATGCCCATATGCGGTTTTTCTTGAGAGGCCACCTGGAACATACTCAAACGTGAAGACAACTGCAGAATCGCCGGTTAGCTACGGAATGTCTGCATTCTGCAGCTAGTTCCGGTCAAAATGCTTTACAATGGCAAAAATCACAAAACTTAGCAAGTCAGTCATGTAAATCATTCTAGAAGTAATTTTAACTATATTCATTGATCAATCGGGTCTAGGATAGCAATGGAAAATGGAAAAATGAGGTAAAATGAGGTGAAAGAAAGCACAATTTTGAGGTTCAACATACCCCCACTGCTGTCTCTTTGCATGTCCTCATGCAAATTATCCTATGAACTCAGAGGCTTCTGCAAGGACATCTAATCCTCTTCTTCTCCTTTGTCTGGAAGCTAGAGATCTTCTGGGTTTTCTGATAACAAGTTTGAACCTTAGGTTGGTGAGTGCCCTGATTAGCTTCTTGTTCCTTTTCTTCAACTTCTCATTGGTCTTTTCCACTTTGTCTATATGTAGGGATAAGGTTGAGTTCATATCAGTTTTGAGCTTGAATTGATCTTTGAGAATTTCATTCTCATTTTTGATGTGTCTATTAAGTATTTCCAACTCATACCTATCCCTTCTTAATACATCTATTTCAGACAGTGGAGGACTGGGGGTTCTCTCTCTACTTTCTGAAGCTCTCCTCTCCAAAGTTTCCACATAGTCATAAATTTCTTGTTGAGCAGGATCAATTTCAGGGGTTCCTTCACTAAAATCCTCTTCAACATCTTCTTCAATGGATGTTTCCTCATCTTCTATATTAATCACCCCTGTTTGTTTGATTTGAGTTTTCTTTAGTTTTCCCTTTAGTCTGTGGCTTCTTCTAGGCTGAGAGGATCCCTCTCCTTTCTCTGTGGCAGATTTCTTGATTACCTTCTCTTTCTTAATTTGCCTCTTGATTTGAGTCAACTTTTCTAGAAAGATTTCCTCACTGCTCTCTTGGACTGTTTTGTCAATTTCAACTTTTGAGGCTCTCCATTTTCTACTTCTCCTTGTAGGCTGTGGTTCAGGTGATGGTTCTTTTGGCTCTTCAAAATGATTTCTTATCAAGAAATTGTCCCATGTATCATTTGTTTTAGCTAGATGGTGTTCAATCAAAATTTTGACCAAACCATGATGATATAGAGTTGTCTCTAAAAATTGAACCCTTCTTTGAACACAGGAAGCCATCTTCTTCAAACTTTGAAGTAAGAAATATGGTAGGTTTAAGTCTTCCCCCAGAAAATGCATTATCAGTCTAATGTGGTAGACATAAAATGTACCATATCTACCCTCACATGTAATAAATTTTTGCAGAAGAAGTAGTATGTTTCTCCATTTATTTTTTTCAATGCAGAACTTGGAATTCCTTTCTTAAATACAGTGACATCCATACCTGGTGATTTTAGAATTTGCTTCCAGGATTCATTGTGGAATTCTCTGTTTTTGAACCATCTCTCTCCATTTCTGAGCAACCCTGTAGCTTCTGCAATGAAAACTTCAGTGACAGTAAATTTGACATCCCCCATTTCAACTTCAGCTCCTTGAAATGATCTTGCAAATGTTTTAGTGACTTCCTTGTGGAAGCCATTAAATTTCTCCAAAAATTGAAGCCATCCTATTTGTTGCAACATTTCTTTACATTGAGGGTAGCCTTCTAAGTATTTTGAACCCACTGGTTCTGTTCTTACAATGAAACCCATAATTGCTTCTTCAATGTTCAAATTAACACTCTTCTACCCACAGAAACAATAACTTTATCCTTCGAATTGAAATGGCTTCAAGTTCTAGATAACAATGGCTTCAAATTTTGGAATGACATACCTCTGGTTGACAATGACAAATGTCCTCAAACTTTAGAATGATATCCCTCTGATTGACAGTGACAAATGGCTTCAAATTTCCCACACTACTATACCTCTGTCTCTCAGTGGCAAATAGCTTCAAATTCCCATACTGTTATATCTCTATCTCTTGGTGGCAAATAGCTTCAAATTCCCATACTATTATATCTCTGTCTCTTGGTAACAAATGGATTCAAATTCTTCAATGCTATACCTCCGTCTCCCGGTGACAAATGACTTCAAATTCTTCTCTGCTATACCTCTATGTTTATAATGATAATGCTCAATCTCTACCCACAGTGATACTTTGTCTGCCCATGGATTCAAATGGTTTCAAATTCTCACGCTGCTATACCTGTGAGTTTACCCTTTTTCTCTGCTCTGCGTTTACAATGATAATGCTTTGATATTCAAACTGATATCCTTTTGCTCTGCTCTCGGTGATAAGAATATCTCTGTCTACGGAATGAAATGCCGGCTACAGAATGGAGTGATGGCAGTGGTCACAGAATGAAGTAGTGGAGTGAGGTGGAGGTAACAAATTAATGATTGAAGAGACGATGGAGATTTTTACAACGGCAAAGAGAATCATCATTGAAAGATTTGGTTAAGAGATGTGAAGAATTCAAATACCTCGACCTTTTTAACCGCTTAAATGATATTGGATATGGAATTTGAAATGAGAGATTTTAATCCAAAGTCTGTGGAGGGTTTATTGGTCTTGATCAATAAAAATAATTAAAACAACCTTTTCGAACAATCCATAAATAAAACTATGCTAAACTTTTATGAAATGCCATTATAATTTAAACTTGTTACCTCTACCTTTTATTTGATTTTTGTAGTCTTTGTCTTCTTTGTTCACCTTTGGAAGAGTCTTCATGGTCCTTCTTGATTTTTTTTTTTATTCATGGATACACTGGATCATTTTGTTGAAATTCTAATGTCTTCTGATTGATGACTTTAGGATTTGTAGTTGCGGAAAGACTGTCTGGATGCAGAAAGGCTTATCAGCTGCAAAATGTCTGTTGAGCTGCAGAATGTTCCTGTAGAGAATTGTAATCATGGAATGGAGTGTTTTTGGAATATAGGTGAAATGTTACATGGTATGAATGAAGATGGATGATGGATTATGATATGTATGAAGTGGATGATGAAATGGAATGGATTCAGTTTGTGAAATGGAGTGAAAGAACATAAGAACTGTACTGCAATTCATGACATGTTTTTATTCACTTACAGCAAGACATCAAATTTTGTATTTTGACATGAAAATGAGATGGATGGAGGATGGAATGAGATGAATGATATGTGGAATGGAGTAGAATATGAATTAATGAATGAGATGGAGTATGGATGGATAAGTGAATGGAGTGAAATGAAATGAGATGGATCATAAGCACTATGGATCTGAACTTATGATTTTTGTAACAGCTGCTTGTAAAAAAAAAAATGGGAAAAGTTAGTGTCAGAGAGACTCTGATTTTCACCCTATCTTTTCTGTATAAACATGCCAATCAATGATTGGTTTTCATGTTTATACATTTATTTATTTTTCAAAGAGAAATGATTCAGAAAATTTAATCAAGTTGATGAAGAAGAGAGATTCTTCTTCATTAACTTCACATCACTGCTTTCTTCGAACTTCTTGACAAATTCTTTTCTTGAGAGTGGTTTGTGATATAGCTTCAATATATGACCATTCACAAGAAAAGTGACCTCTTCTTCATCTATAGTTCTGATTTTTACTGCCCCATTATCAAAAATTTGAACAATTTCATATGGCCCAAGCCAATGTGTCTGAAATTTCCCTTGAAAATCCTTGAATTTTGAATCAAACAAGAGAGCCCAGTCACCGTCTTTGAATTTCTTCTCCTTGATGTACTTGTCATGCCATCTAGCTCTTTACTGTTGGACTAGACTTGTTTTCTGAACTACATCTTGTCTGATCTCATCCAATTCATTAATTTTCTCCAGTCTATGCTTTTGTGCCTCCGTTAAATCAAGTCCTAGCTGAACTGCCATCTTGAAGGTTTGAATTTGGAACTCTATAGGAAACAAAAATTGCTTTCCATAAACAAGCTCATAAGGAGTATGGCCTGTTGTGTTTCTCCATGTAGTTCTATAGGCCTACAAGGCTTCAGGAAGCCTATCTACCCAATCTCTTCTATGTAAATGAACAGTCTTCGTTAGGATTCCTTCAATGACCTTATTAGTAGATTCCACTTGACCATTTGCTTGTGGATGATAAGGAGTAGATTTTCTATGTCTGATTTTGTACTTCTCCATTATTTTCTCCACTAGCCTTGATGTAAATTGAGCTCCTTGATCTGTAACAATTTCCCTTGGGACACCAAAACGAGTAAAAATATCCTCAAAAAGAAAAGTAACTACAGATGCTTCATTAGCAACAAGTAATGGTTTAGCTTCTACCCATTTAGTAACATAATCAGTGAAAACTAGTATATATTTATTTTGTCTTGATGGAGGACTAATAGGTCCTACAAAATCCAAAGCCCATTTTTCAAAAGGTTCAATGTGTACCTGAGGTTGTAATGGCATCTCACCCGAAGGAGAAGGTTTCCCTACCCTTTGGCAACTGTCACACCTTTTGACATACTCCTTAGCATCTTTAAACAAGGATGGCCAATAATATCCTAAATTAAGGATCTTATAGGTTGTCCTCTTATCTGCAAAGTGTCCGCCACAAGGTTCGTCATGACATGCCTTGAGAATCTCAGGCATCTCATCTTCATGAACACACCTTCTAATAATAAAATCTGGACCTGTCTTGTACAACTCATTAGCGACCCATGAATATCTTGCACTATCATTAATGATTTTTCTTTTATCCCTTGCATTCATAATTGAAGGAAATTTTCCCGAAACTAAATAATTAGCAATATCAGCAAACCATGGAGTTTGAGTAGAGATTGCAAAAAGATATTCATCAGGAAATTGATCTTCAACCGGAGTGTCATCTTTGATATTTTGGAGTCTAGATAGGAAATCAGCTACTGTGTTTTGTTTTCCAGGCCTATCTAGAATGGTAATGTTGAATTCTTGTAAGAGCAATAACCATCTTATCACTCTGCCATTAGTGATTGATTTGTTCATTAAATATCTAATTGCAGAATGATCAGTGTGAACAAAAGTTTCATAGCCTGTTATATAGTGTCTAAATTTGTTTATGGCATGAACAACAGCTAAAAACTCTTTTTCAGTTACAGTATAGTTTAAATCTGCAGGAGTCAAATTTTTACTGATATAATAGATGGCATAGGGAATCAAGTCTTTCTGTCCCAATACTGCTCCTAGAGCTGTATCGGAAGCATCTGTCAAGATATGAAAAGGTAACTTCCAGTTAGGTCCCCTTAATATAGGTGCTTTAGAAATTTTGGTTTTCAGGGTTTCAAAAGCTAACTGGCAATCAGAAGTCCACTTAAATTCACAATCTTTGGTGAGTAATTTGAAGAGTAGAGATGCTATTTTGGTGAAGTTTTCTATAAATCTCCGATAATACCCTGTAAATCCTAGAAAACTTCTAACATCTCTTTGACAACTTGGAATGGATAGGTTAGAAATGACTTAAACTTTTGCCTCATCAACTCTAATCCCATCCCCTGAAATGTGGTGCCCTAAAACAATACCTTCAGTAAAAATCATAAAACATTTTTCATGACTAAGTGAAAGGTTTGCTTCTTGACATATTTTTAAGACTTTTTCCAAGTTTTCTAAAGCCTCTTCAAATGTATTCCCATAAACTGTGAAGTCATCCATGTACACCTCTACACAATCATGTATTAGATCCGAAAAAATTCCTAATACTTCCCTTTGGAATGTTGCAGGTGCATTACATAATCCAAATGGCAATACTCGGTAAGCATAGGTACCCCAAGGATAGGTAAATGTGGTTTTATCTTGGTCTTCAAGTGCTACTTGGACTTGATTGTAACCACTAAACCCATCTAGGAATGAAAAGTACTTTTTGCCAGCTAATGTATCTAATACTTGATCTATGAAAGGTAAGGGAAATTGGTCTTTAAGAGTAGCTTTATTCAGTTCTCGGTAGTCAACACACACCCTCCATTTTCCATTTTTATTTCGCACAATTACCAAAGGAGAAACCCACTGACTATCTGAAATAGGATAGATGAAATTAACATTTAACAATTTTTGCAATTCTTCCTTGACAATTTCCCTAAGATTTGGATTCATCCGTCTTTGAGGCTGTCTGATTGGTTTGCAATTTGTCTCTATATATATGTGATGAGTACAAGTCTTGGGACTTATCCCTTTCATGTCAGTGTATTCCCATGCATATGCAAAAGAATGTCTCTGTAATACTTTGACTAACTCTTCTTGTTGAGATTTTTCTAGGTTCTTGTTTATGTTCAAAGTTTTTCCTGGAAAAATTTCACTTGTAGAGCTGCCAAATTTGTCCATAGAATGAAGAGACATCTATCTAGATGAAAAAAATTCAATATTGGATCCCTCCTGAAATGATTCATGTTTGTGTTATGGAGAATATTCAAAGTTTTCTAGAGTATTCAGAATTTGATTATCTTCACTAATTTCTGAAATTGTGAAGAGTGGTTGTAAATCTTCTTCATCCTCTATCCATTGAGTGTCATCTAGATCTGTAATTTTCCTAGCTGGAGGATATAAAGTGAATCTCTTAGTTGAACTACCATCAGAAATATACATATCACCGGACCTACAACTAATAAAAGCATCAGCTGTAGCCAACCAAGGTCTTCCTAGTATAACAGGATGGCCTCCTATATTATTCTTGGGTGTCAGGATCATGAAATCCACAGGGTACTCCCAAGAGTCTAGGGACACCGGAATGTCTTCTATTACCCCATCTGGTCTGATCACAGATCTATCTGCTAATTGTAATAGTGTGGGTGTAAAGAGAAGATTAGGAAGTTTCAGTTTGTCCATGATTTGTCTACTCATGATATTTATTGCTGCTCCTAAATCAATGAGTGTGTTTTGAATTTCAATTCCATTGATGTGAATTTTGACAACTGGATTTCCGGGGTCAAGATACTTTGGAATAGAAATCTTGCCCATCATAATGTCTGTTATTTGTCCTACCAGTTGAATTTTCTTTGTTTCTCTTATTCTTTTTCTTGTTGTCTTCATACTCAACTCCTTTATTGTTTTGGCTAAAATTGGGATTTCCTTGATGGCTTGCAATAATGGAATTTTAATGAAAACATTTCTCAATTCATCTAAGAAATCATAATTAGGCACCATGATTTGTTTTTCTACACCTCTATCAATTTGTAATCTTTCCGGAAAGGGAGGTATAGAAGTAGATGTGGATGGTTGCTCTAATACAAGAGTTGGATTTATTGGATCTTTTTGTTTTAGTTTTTCAATGTTTTGGTCTTGAAAGGATGTGTCTTCCTCAAGACTTTTATTAACCCGTAGGGAGTATTCCTTAGAATTATCTTGTTCTTGTATGATCACAGAAGGTTTCCTCTTTTCAAGTATCCTTCCAGACCTAAGTTGAACATCACTAAGGTCTAGAGGAGTAATTAAATAAGTTGGAAACTGTTGTCCTTCTATCATGTATGTATTCTGAGGCTCTTATTATTGGGGTTTGGTATGGGCTGAGCCGACAATTGATTTGATTTTTGAGGGAATGGTAATGGAAGTGGTTGATTTTGATGTGGTTGGTTCTGATGATGTTTTTGAGGATTTTGTTGAAAATTTTGTTGAAGATTTTGAGGAAAATTTTGTTGAGGATTTTGAGGATAAAAATGTGGATATGGTGGATAGGATGGTGGATACTGATAGTATGGAGAGTATCTTCCATAGGGACTTTGTGTTACTTGTGCCCAAGATTGAGATTGATTTTGAAATTGGGGCCAAGGTTGCTGCCAAGAATTCCAAGGTGGAGTTTGATTATACATTTGATCATGGAATCCTTGTGTCTGAGGTCCCTGCCAAGGTCTTCTAGATACAAAATTGAGAGACTCTATGGAATCTGTAGGAGTTTCCTCCTGAAAGACAGCCTTGAGACCAGGAAGAGAAGGATAATTCTTGGTCTCATGTTTCTCAGAACAAATGACACAGGTTTCTACAACTTTTACATCCAAAGGACACTCTCTCAAGGCATGTTTCTTTCTACATTTGGGACAAAAGATTGCCAAGGCATCAGATTAAGCCTTCTTCTTTTTTTGTATCTTAAGGGTGTCTATTTGTTCACTAAGACTCCCTAAGATGTCAGATTTAAAATCATCAAGCATGTGTCCTATTTCTGATCTACTTACTGTCCCAGAAGCAGACTTACTTGCCCTTGCAAGAGCAGGATCTCTTGGACCTTTGATAGTTTTAGATTTCCCTCTTGAAAGGTTGATACATAACTCAGATATTTCAGGTAATGTGAGTTGTGATATATCCCATTTTCCCATCATGTTAAGGATATCCAACCATTCATCCCTAATTGTTTTCAACAAAAGAGATTTTAAAGTGTCTTGATCTAGGTTTTCCATTTTTGCCCTTTTGATGTTGTAATTAAATCTTTCCAACAAATCTTCCAAATTTTCATCTTCTTTTTGTAACATCTTGAACACTTCTTCCTTGTGATTAACCAGCATACAATAATCCAAATATCTATCTAGAAATGCTTGTTTCATGTCTTCCCATGTTCTAATAGAACTACTGATTAGACTCATAAACCACTTCAATGTTGCTCCCTTCAAAGTTGAAGGAAATAATTTCAGTTTTTGAGCATCTTGTAAGTAGTCATAAGTTCTACACAACACTTCAAATTCAAATAAGAAAGTTTCAGGATCTTCAGTTTTAAGTCCATAGAAGTTTGGAAGGACAGAGGGTGAAATGTTTTTCATGGTTGTATTGGTTTCTTCATAAAGTATAGGAAACCCAAAAGAGCTTCCTATTCTACATCTTCCTCCATTTTCACCTCTACCTCCTTCTCCTCTACCTCTACCTCTACCTCCAAACAGTGTGTTTTCTCCTTTAAAAACTCCTCCTCCTCCTCCTTCTGCCATGGTTGACTCTCCTGTGGAGGTGGAAAGGTTTGTGTCCCTAACAAGAGTTTTTATATCTTCTTCTATGGCAGGTTTAGTGGATGAAGTGGAAGGTTTCTCTAATGGAATAGTTGACCTTAGATTTTCTAGAAGTCCAGGATCAGAAGAGGATGGAAGATGGGTTTGAGTTGAAGGTGTACTAGCTTTGGATCTAGATGAAACAAGTGGTGTTATAGAAATCAATCTTCTACCTCTGCTGCTTATAAATCTTCCCCTTGAATCTCTCTCCCTACGCATAAAATTGTTCTTGGATGCTAAGAAACAAAGGTTACCTAGTTTTCACTTCCCCGGCAACGACGCCAAAATGTTTGTTCTCAATCTAGTCTCCTAAACTGAGCTCATTTAATTGTCAACCAAGGCTGGTAAACTGCTGAAGTGAAGTGTACTGTATGTACCTAGGTGCTTGTTTCCTAATGCATTTTGTGTACTGTTTTGTGATGTTTTTGGTCTTTTGTGATGATTTATGATGTTTTTGGTCTTTTGGTGGTTTTATGTTCACAAGGAAAATGCCTAGAAAGCTAATGGAAAGGAGCTGGTGATTAAAAACAGAGTTAAGCCTAATTGATGGATGACAAATGACAAATGCAATTGGAAACACTGAAGCAGAATCAAATCTAAACCATGACTAAGTAAAAGAAAAGCTTGATAATGACTTTTAAGCAAATGATTCAAAATACAAACTAAACTTAAGAAATGATCACTAAGTATGAAAATCCTCTAACTACATTGTTAAACAACTAATCTTACAATGATGCAACATTTTGTCCTTGATTAGAGATTTGTTGAAGTATGTTTGGAATAAAAAATTAATATCATCATAAGATCTTCTATTCTGGGACTAGTTTTCTAACTCTATTCTGCAATTCAATTGAATGTCACAAGACCTTACTCAAGAGTTATTGATTTCTTTTCAAAGTAATCTTTTGAGGGAGGATTCTGTTTATGAAATGATAAGGAAATTGCAGAGGTACTTTAGGCCTTAAAATGATATTGTCTTCTGTTCATATGGTGATGAATCAATTATGGATTTTAGAACAAGAAGAGATTTGTGAATAATGAAGGCTGTTTTGTTAAGTTTAACAACTGAATTAATCTAAGATGCAGTGAATGACAACTGAATATGGAGTGCAAATGCAATGAGTTGAGCTACAACCAAACCTAAAATGTCACTAGCCTAAAACAGTGTTAAACTACAAGTCATTATCAAACTTAAAACAGAACAACTGAGCATGAAGTAAGTGCAATTAAACTCCGGAGTATCCTAACTAAGCTACCATGCATTATTCTATGGAATTATACAGTCTGTTTGTCCATCATTATTGATATTTTGGAAGAGTTCCTTCTTTTGGAAGAGATTTTAGAACAATTCTGACTGTGTAATTGAGTGCAAATGCAAGAAAAAAGACTGAAAGCAATGAAAAACTAAGATATCATAGCCATCTCCTACTCGTCATTATGATATTTTGGGCAAGCGTTTAAGAACAAGAACAGCGATGATACTTAGTACAAACACACAACTAAAACATTCATTATCACGGTTATGCCTTGGACTCCTTAAGGATTTCTTGGAAGAGTTTCTTCTTGTGGAAGAGTGATTAGAACAAGTGTAATTGTGATAGTGAACAACAAAAATTACAACTAAATCCTACAATACTATAGCCATTCCCCATTCATCATTATAATCTTTTGGAAGAGCTTCTTCTTGTGGAAGAGTTAGAATGAGTATAACTACAGTAGCTAATTAAAAACAACTACGAATTCAACTTCTAATCCTACAATACTATAGCCATTCCCCATTCATCATTATAATATTTTGGAAGAGCTTCTTCTTGTGGAAGAGTTAGAATGAGTATAACTATAGTAGCTAATTAAAACAACTACTAATTCAACTTCAAAAAACGTAAAGGCGGCTAGAATACTTATCTAATTTACGCAAATAAATCCGTGCAAGAGGTAGGGGCCCTCTACCACCTGACAGAATTCAACTCCAAATTAAATCAACGCTTTCAAAGCAACACTGCCTGCTTCATTAAAGATGAAATAAATTGAACATAACACTCTGCGTCTTCAGAAATGTAGCACAGAATCTAAGCAAAATCTAGAACAAAATCTAGCATAAAATCTAGCCTAGCTCTCGGTTTCCCAAGTGTTTATATAAAAAATGTAAATAACAAGACTTTCAACAATTTAGGAACACTGTCTTTCCTTATCGGAATCACATTAGGACTCTTGAAGTGGCTGCGTAAAAAGGGAAAAGACATCTGGACTGAGACAGTCCTAATAGAAGTCTTCCTTCCTAAATGTGTTCCCACGTTCAAAACCATACCCAGAATTCGTTTCTTCCTCCATGATGAGCAACGAACCATGTAGACATGACGTGGATTATGCCCATATGCATTTTTTCTTGAGAGGCCACCTGGAACATACTCAAACGTGAAGACAGCTGCAGAATCACCGGTTAGCTACGGAATGTCTGCATTCTGTAGCTAGTTCCGGTCAAAATGCTTTACAATGGCAAAAATCACAAAACTTAGCAAGTCAGTCATGTAAATCATTCTAAAAGTAATTTTAACTAAATTAATTGATCAATTGGGTCTAGGATAGCAATGGACAAAGGAAAATGAGGTAAATTGAGATGAAAGAAAGCACAATTTTGAGGCTCAACAACCTTCTCCTGAAAGGGTTGAGGTAATCAAAGTAGCCCCTGCTCAAGAATATGTTAGTCTTTTCAAAGAGTTCATTCCACTCAAGCATAACCAATCAGGGATACAAGAGGAAAACACTGCCAAATATGATGAGTCCTCTAGTTCAGATGACCATGAAGATGAGGAAGAGTTTCTTTCTCAAAAGAATCTTTTTCTTGATCCAGTGGAAGAGGAAGCAATACTGGTTGAAACCTACTTGTCAAATACTCACAACCAGGTATTATTTCAAGATCCTTATGCTCATTTCCTACAGACATTTAAAGAAGGATCAAAGGTCATCAAGAGCAGCTTGTTGCAGACAATAAGAAACATTTTAGAAGCCGATGTTAAAAAACAAAGAGAATGGGAGTGGCCCTGCCTGTCTAGCATGCTAAAAGAGATGAGTAGAGACCAGTCATGGGATCATCTGATTGACTGGATGTATTGGAAAAGAGAGTTTGTTAGCTAGACATGTAAATATCTCAAGTTAGAGTAGGGTAGGTAGGAATCTTAATAAAGCTCAGCCTGTGAGCATTTAGTTAGTTGTTGATTTTACTTTGAAGAAAAATTCAAAAAAAGACAAAAAATAGAAAGAGAAGGGTTCAGACAAGCTCAAAAATTGAACCAGCAGAGAAAAGAAGAAGAAGCAGCTCTAACAAGATCAAAACCAGAGCTGAAATGAAGAAAGAAAGGTGACTCTAAAGAGCTCAAAATCTGAGTCACAAGAAGAAGGAAGGAAGCTAGTGATTTCCAGATCTGAAGCCTTCAAATTTTGTTTTTAATTTCTACAAAGTTCAGTCCATGTGCATCTTGTATTTATGCCATGGACCCACAACAAATTAGACAGTCTAATCCTGGTTTGTCTGTATTTAAATTTCTGTTTTATAATGTAGAGAATGAAAATCTGTCAGACAATTAATCCTGGCAGATATTAGTTTAGGTAGAGAAGCTATGAGTCCAACTGTTTAATCTGGTCTCATGGAGAAATAAGGGTAGCATGTAAATAGGTTTATTTTTTTTTTTGCAAAATAATGATGATGTGAAAGGTCTGCAAGTATAAATGCACCTTGAAGAAGAAATGTTAGGACAGTAGGATGGGTAGGTAGTTGTTTGGGAAAATGTTTTCTACTGACATAATATCTATCATGTTTGCAGCAGTTGATCAAAGAAGAAAAATATGGTCAAGTACCAGGCATCTGGCCTACTTTGAAAGATCATATCTGAGATTCTTGGCACCTTCAAGAAGATGCCATCCCTATGTAGAGCCACTGTTAGCCACCTACAATATTTTGTCAAAGAAAAAAGGTGGCTAAATATGTTTCTGAGTCTTCAAGAGAAATATTTCCTTTGTAAATCTATCATTATTGAAGCCTCCATGTGTTTTCTATCCTTCAAAATTATCTTCACTACTGTTTCCATTGATGAACCCTGCTGTCTATGAAAGAAATTGTTTTCAAAGGCCTCCATCTTCCCCATTTTCCCTCATTCACACTTCATTTTCCTTCATTCCCTTCATAAATTCCCTTTGATAAGGTTTAAAACCTCTTTTTTAGCCTTATCGGACCCCCTCAAAACCTTCAATTTGGCCTAAAAACCCATTTTTAGGCGTTAAGGCCTTAAGCCCCTTTCAGCCTTAGCCCTAGCCCCTTTTCCGCATGTGACCCAGAGCCATAACCAGGTGCTAGCCCTTATCGATCATCACAGTCGGAGTTTATTTTCCCGCCTTTTCCTTTATTCTTCCAATCTTTCGATGCGATGAGCCCCTTCTCCTCCTGACCTCCGATTAAATCTCCACTGTTAATCAAGTTAGATCCAATGGTCCATGCTCAATCACATCGCTCCATCGGTTCTTCGCTTCACTCATCACTCGCACCTACCAATTTGATCTGGACCATTGAATCCACAAGAACCAATAGCCAGGATTCAATCGTGCTTCGCATGTTCCTTTCCCCTTTTCACTGTTCTGCTGATCGCCAATTAGATCCCCACCATCGATCTTGCTCCCGATCCAATGGCCAACGCTTAATCGCACATCGCAAATCCAAAGTCCCATTCGCTTTTCACCTCCGATGTGTGATCCCCGATTTAATCCTGATCGTTCATTTTGCCGGATCCAACGGTCCGCACTTCATCGTAGTTTCGCCATCCTCCTGACCCTTTATCCACCATATTTAATCTCCTTCGTTGATCTATCATGATCTGATGACCCTCATTTAACCCGTTGATCACCCCCAGGAATTTTCCTCCGTACTCCCGGTCCCACCACTAGACGCCCCTGTTTCCTCTCATTTTCACCTTTTTCCTATGTATTTTGCCTCGCATAATTTTTTACGTTTTAACACTAAAATTCATTGTTCATGCCTACTCAGTTTAAACCTTTATTTTTGTAGTGTTTTGTCATGAAACCTTCCTCCGCTGCATACCCTTTTACCCTGCAGCTCTTCATCCATCACGTTCAACCCGCACCATTGGATCTGGAGCCTCCAATCCAATGGTCGACGATCCATATCGTGCGATTTTCACCCCTCCTTCCCAGTGCGCTACTTCCGCGTGATAAAAGTGGTTTTATAAATCCACGTGTTGAACGCTAACCTATATCGTGTTCCAAAATCTAATACCGCCTCCCCCCCATTTGTTTGCGTGAAAACCATTCCCAGTTTCTGCCATACCACCCTCCACAACATAACTTCCTCTTTTAATGCTAGCCGTCGATCTCTGAGATTGCACGACCCATATTATATTGCAATAACATTTCATTTGTTTTCCATCTCCCTCCCAAACGACTCCATCGAAAGATCCCCACCATTGATTTTTCTAATCCAACAGTCCACATTCATCCTCACACCCAAACCTTCATCTGCACCTGGTTTGCTACTCTGCCAGGTTTTTCACCCATTTTTCCGCTGCATACACTTCTTTCCTCACTGCTCCTCCACCCTCACGAGCCTCTGAAGCAGTCATTCCCACTCCCGCAGGTTTTTATAACAGGTTTATTTGATGTTTGCAGGTTTAATGGCATTTCATCTATATTTTCCCCCACAGTCACATGCAGGTGACAGAAAGGTCCAGGGTGAAGATCCTGCAACCTGAATATCACACGGGGGATGAATAAAGGGTTGATTTAAATGCTAGCATTTGATGAATCATGTTCATCGGCCCACGAACAAATCCTCCAGATCAGCAAACCCTAGACACCTATACAAAAGAGCAGAGCTAAAGGATTAAGGCATAATATTGATGACTAAGAAGCCTAATCCATAATCAACAAGGATTAGAACCATGAAGATGATTAAAGAGGCTTAATGAAGCCTAAATCCTCTACACGCCAAATCAGAGAGGCTAGTTACTTTCCGTCGACCCATACTGCCACCTGTAGTCCTATTTTCATCAATACAAGGCACAATTAAGGCAGTTAGAGATATTTTTGATAGATGCAGCCCAAAAGTAAATGCCCTATCTACCAGAGCTCATTTGAGTCAAAAAAATAGCCAGAGTGCAAATACAAGAAAATTCCCATTTAATGAAGTATGGAGCATGTCATTCCTTCTCCATCAAGCCTCCCAGAGGCCAATAAGCACTAAATTCTTAATTAAATTAGGCCAACAATCTCTTCAGTTACTCCACCTCCTATTTTACCTATAAGTACTCATTGAAGATTCATTGTTAAGGGTCGGGATTTTATTGACTGTTTGAACTGTTATTGAGGGGAAGTAGTTGAGTAGTTTGTAATATAGTAGACTGGGAAGAGAAGTTTGGACTGTAAAGAGCCATTGGAATCAAAGTATGTGACTAGTTTTGCACATCAATTGAACAAGCAGATTCACAGGATCCTAGTCTATATTATTGGTGATGTTTTCCTTACTGTAATTGTCTCCTTTCATGTTTTTCATACTGTCCATTATTCTCTGATAAAGAACAACAAGCATAGATTAGGAAATACTGTTGGAAGTACCCTAAATCTCACTGTTAATCTCTATCTCTATGTTTTCCTCTGATTGTGTATTTAAGGGTAATTCTATAAAGTATAACTAGTCAAGGAATGTTGGTGAGCCCATGTCTTGCTGAGTACAACTTGAAGTATTCTCCTTGAAAGATATTTTCATTTCATGCTAAGTAGAGATTAAACTAGGGAAGTCTATGGTTAGCCCTGTCCTCTAGTTTCTTCTGCAACAATTTGTCTTGAAATTTTCCCTATGAGTTGTTGTCAAAAGCAGAGAAGGTTAAAAGTCTTTCTCTGATCTTAGGCCTTGCTCTGCGTTTAATCTTAAATGTTTTCTACTGTCTGAAAGCAGTTATGAGGACTGCTGGATTGTTTTCCTTAAGAGTATGCTGAAAGCAGGCTAAGTTAAAAGTCTTTACCTGATCTTAAGCTACCCTTTGTGTCTTTATCGAGAGTTTCCTTTGAAGTATGTCAAAAGCAGGATAGGTTAAAAGTCCTTACCTGATCTTAGGCTGCACTTTTGTTTCTTTCTTTCACCCCACTTCTTAATGTCCCATCTCACCATCTATCTAAAAGTATCCTTTGGTATAGATGACTTGCCCTATGGAAACTCTTGGATAGTTTTTATGCGAGTAAACCCTTTTATGACTCCATAGCCCAATGGATTGGCACTTCTCTTGACCCATATTCCCATGTTGAAACATCCTACTACTTTGTTCCTTCTTCATTTCACATAACCTTCTCAGTTAATGATCTCCAACCAAACAAACAAACCAAAAAACCCTTGTGCTTCATACCTATAATAATACCATAAACTAACCTTTAAAGATACATTATTTCTTTCCCTTATAGAAAGATCCTTCTCTGGATCCAGGAGGGATAGATCCTGAGATCCCAAAGTGGTTTGATGTTGTATTATCATTTGGTATTGCCAAATCTGCCAATTCACAGGAACCTCAACAAGTTCAAAAGGCTTACTTGCTGATCCTTCTTTGGCATTGAATTTTACTTTGGTTTGCTTACCTAATTGGTAAGATTTTCAAATGGTACTTTCAGGTAAAGAAATGCTGGGAAGATCACGAACTGCCTTGAGTATGCTTGATTTTTTGATTTGAGAGAAACTCAAATGTCCCAATCTTCTGTGCCATAACCAATTTTCTGAAGACTTACCCAAGTAACATTGTTCTTTACAACCTTTCAATACATACAGATTGCTTGGTGTTCTAGTTCCTTTTATTACCATTTTTCCTGTGTCAAGTTCACGTACCACACATTCTTTTGAAATAAAAACAACTTCATTTCCTTGATCACACATTTGACTCACACTTAAAAGTTATGTTTTAATCCATACACATACATAACATTGTTAGCTTTTACCTTTTCTTTTAGAAAAACATAACCTTTTCCTTTAATGATAGTAGGAGTATCATTTCAAAAGGTAACATTCTTTTCACTTTCTAGAGCATTGTATGCAAGGAGTTTATTTCTATCACCTGTCATGTGTTTTGAGCATCCGCTGTCAATGTACCATTGATTTTCTTCCACTTCTACAAATAAGGCTATGCCACAATTCTCAACCTGTAAGTCCTTATTTCTCCATACCTTGGAATTTGAAGGTACATTCTCTTTTGGTTGGAGTTTTCTCCTACATTTAGATTCTCCATGACCAAATTTATTGCAATAGGCACATTTAATTTCATTTTTAATAGGAGAAAAGTTGTTATAAGTATTATTCTTTATTCCAGTCTCATTTCTTTGCTTTCTTGCTTCTCTGGTCATGATGGTTTTGTATGTAACACATTGAACAAATTTATGACCAAAATTATGACATGAGAAACATTGCCCATTAAAGAAGAAATTTTTGCGATCATGAAACCTTCTATTTGTGTTTACCTGCAGATTGGTGTTTCTCTGTTTGATAATTCTGCTATTTTTCTTTGTATTGAAGTGGTCATGCTTTACCTGTGAATTTTCTTTGTTTTCTAGCTGAGTGACAGAATGTTGTAGGCTGGCTTTAGCTGCATCTAGATAGTTTGGTGTTGAATATTGAGAGGATTCTCTGATATATCCAAGACCTGTCTTTACAAAAGGAGAGCATTGAACCTTGATAATTTCATCTAAGGTTTCAGTTCCTTTAGAAAATATAAGATTTAAAGTTTTCTCTTTCTCAATTTCCTTTCTTAGACTTACTATTTCACATTCTAATTTCTCATTGTGCTTCTCCTTTTCTATAAGCTGATTCTTTAGAGTATCTATGGAAATTTTGTTTTCTTCCAAACATATTTTGAGCTAATTAATTTCTTCAAGAAAATCATTTTCTTCTAGTGCATCCATAAAGGTATCTTTAGCCTCACTAGACTATTTTTTAAAAGCCATGAGTAGTCTAACATCTTGATCAGATTCTCCTTCTTCACTATTTGATAGCCCATCACTATCTTCATGAGTATAATAAATTTTTTCTATTGATAAAACGATTCTTATTTACTTTTTCCACTTCCTTTCCTTTTTCATGTTTTTCTTTATGAGGACACTTAGCAGCATAATGACCAACTCTTCCACAAGAAAAACATTTAAAAGAAGCTTACCTCTGAATCTTCCAGTGCCAATTTGTAGCTTCTTTAAAAAATTTATCTCATATTCTTCTAAAACGTACCCTGATCCTTCTTGTTCTTCTACTTCTTTTCCTTTTGCAATAGCTCTAAAGACTACTTCTTTGATTTCAGATGGACCTCCTTTTCTCATTTCAAAAGCAGTCAAAATACCATGAAGTTGAATAATAGTAAGAGTTTGTAGATCCTTCTTCTCTTCAATAATAGACACTTTTGATTCATATTTGGGAGTTAGAGATCATAAAACCTTTTCTACCAGAGTAGTGTCAGTTATGGTTTCACCCAGATTTCTCATATGATTTACAATATCATATAGACGTAAAAAGAAACTGGCAATGCTTTCCTCATTATGCATCCTGAGATTTTCATATTGAATTCTAAGAGTTTGGAGTTTAGCACTTTTTACCTTGGTATCACCTTAATAGCTTAGAATAATTTTGTCCCATATCTCCTTTGCTGTATTCAGCTGCACGACTTTGAAAAATTCTGATTCAGTCAGACTTCCCAATAATGTATTGACCACCTTTGCATTGGTTTCATATTTCTTTCTTTCTGTTGCATCTGTTGGAACTAATGCTGGATATTGAAAACCTCCTTAAATTATAGCCCATACATCTGCTCCAAGAAACTGAAGATAGGATCTTGTCCTTGTGTTCCAGAAGATTAAATTTTTTCCATTGAAGAGAGGAGGCTTAATAGATGCTGTACCATCCTGATTTCTCATCTTAGCCGATCTTTCTTCTAGCGATTAAGCTTATTCAGAAGAACCTTTCTCTGATACCAATTGTTGAGAAAAATAATGAGAGGGGGGGTGAATCAGTATTTGGAGATTACTAAAAATATTTTAAATCTTTCTTACAGAATTCCATACACAACTTTGATGAACCCAAATCACATATACACGTGCATATAATAAAAGAAACTAGCGTATACTAAAACAATTTTGTAGATTAGAAATTGTTTTTAAGAACAATCTTTAAGTCAGTTTACCAGTCATGAATTTGTTAGATAATCAGTAATTATGTGCAGTAACAGTAGTATAAATCATCACACAAGAGAAACACACATGAACACCAATATTTAAGGTGGAAACCCAATTTGGGAGAAAACCACCATTGCTGTCTTCTTTGTCTTCAATATTTATTATATGGAAAATTGTTTACAATATTGTACTGATGCATACTCATATCAGTACACAGGGATCTACTTGTAGAAGGCTACAACCTTCTCTCATTTTCCAGCTTCTACTGGAAGGGAGCTACAACCCCCTAATCTAGTTTACTAGCCACTATTAGAAGGGAGCTTCAACCCCCTTATCAGAACACCAACTTCTACTGGCAGGAAGCTTCTATTTCCATACTGAAGGCTTCAACCCTCAGAACCACTTTTCATACTGGATCATAAAAATAAAAAACCATTAACTTTACCCAATACTTCAATCATAACATTGAGACCACTGTAATCGAAACTCAGAAATAACCCAGACTTCGGAATAAATATGCAGATACAAATTCAACCCTGAAAATTCATCAACGTAAAATGCATACACTACTTCACTTCACTGAACCCGCATGTATACACGCTTTCCTTCACACCAACCTGCATATAGCTCTGTGAATACTGTTTTTCAGAATGTAATCAGTCTCAAATCCAGATATGAGGCTTTCATTCAAATATCTTTAGAAATGCAAAACCCTTCATCAGTTAGTCACCATCAACCATGTTTATTCTCTCAATGATCAGATTTGTACATAATCAACTTAGCAGCATATACAATATTCAAATAGCTCAGATCTACAAGAAGACTTCATTGACAGACAATAGACAAATAGCGGGAATAACAAAAAAAACCTCTACAATAAGCTTCAGAAAACCCTAACTTCCATATGCGCCTTTTCTTAAGAAAACTTGCGTATATATGCGCTTTTACTATGACGAACTAGCGTATAGATCTGTAAATATAAACTTTGCAAAATGAACCATATCCATAGAACTTACCCATATTTCTTCACTTGAATTCAGAAAACTTGCGCCAGGTCATAGATCTAATCATTTCTTCAATGGATCACACAAGAGCATAGTCATTTTAGATCTAGAGATCCTAAACCATCATTGTATCCATGGGTGCATCATAGATTCATATCTATCAATTAAAAGAGAGTTCATCCCATGCAGATATACCTCAGAGAAATTTATTCAGTAAAAACCCTTACTCATGCACCCTTTGCATTATGATCTTCTACTCCTTATATAGATTTAGCCTTTACCAATACCATGAGTTAAAACCACACAGTTGCTGATGGTATTCTTGGACGGAATCAAATAGGCAATATAGCGCTCAATACTGTGGGCTAATACCATGGTAATGCCCCTTGGTATCATAATTTTAGAGCGCAAAAGGCATACATGACTTGGATCGTTAGTATTCGCGTGTATACGCAACTTCTCTTTATAAAAACTACGTATATACGAATTTTGAATGTATACACAAGTTGCCTTCACAAAAGTAGCATATACATTGCATCCATACTTGGGTTTCCTTCATAAAAACTGCGTATACATTGAGAAATATTTCCTGTTTCATTTCTTTGGTACTTACTGGAATTCCTTTCTTTGTCACATCTAAACTGGCCTGTAGAAACATCATTTTTACATCTTTAACACATAGGTTGCTTATCAAAATGCAACTCATCAAGTAGGTTTCCATCAAGAACAACTTCATCAAGTAGGTTGCCATCAAGGACAACATATTGCAACATATTTCCAACAATTTGTGGGTATAAGGATGAGGTCAAACCGCTAATGAATTATGGGAAAATGTTAGTTTGTGGGATAATTGCAGCAACTAAACTCAATTTAACCATTCTCATTGACATTTTCAACTCAACCCAACTGGAAAGGATATTTTGATGAACTTCTATCAGATTTAAGAGACAAGCAAGGTCAAAAATATCATATTCCATGTCCATTATGGGTATATGGGTGGAAGAACCAGGAAAAACATATTTCTTAGTCATTTTCAAATTTATTTTCAAAATACATGGTATTTTTGGACTTGAAATACCTGCCAGTTCGAAAGTGAGTCGATGATGGAGTCAATTTTCATCAAGAGTGGAAAATGGAGTGAAAATTAAAGGAAATAAAATAAATGAGTGAAAACGAGGCTTTTATAACAAAACGGTGGGAAAATTACAATTAATATAATGCGGACAAGTGAGTGTTAAAAGGTGACATGATGGCTGGCATGGCAGATGACATGGAATTAAGGTGGGTGAGGTGGAGTGAGGAGGGGTGACGCGAAAGTGACATCGAAGCTCACTCATTTTTCATAGCTTTGTTAAACCAACAGTAAACCTTTACCACCCTCGAGGGCACCTTGGGTGGTAAGTAGTTTCACTGGGGTGTGTCCTTAGGGATGATCAAAATTGTCGATCACCCCAATGGCTGATTTCTCAAAATCACGCTTGGGGGAACCCTACCATGTAAACTTCGAGCTAGTTTTGGTGTCGGGTTTGATGTGTATACGACTTAGATTTATGCAAAAATGACGCACAATGAGAACTACGTGCCCTTTAACTATTTTCTTTGCTTGACATTCGTGGGGTTGTCCCACCATTTCTTTAAAACACATTTTATTTTTTCTAATCCGAACTTTGGACTTACACCATAATCTCAGAGCAAAGACAAAATTTTCGAAGCCAAATGCATAAAGAGTGTCCATTACTATATTTTCCTCTTTTTTTCCATATATATATATATATATATATTACAATAAAATGAAACTAACTACAACAAAGTGCAAGGTGATAAGTTTTTCAATAGTTCATTCTTGGAAGGATCCAATCTAGGGCTTTGTATTCTTTAGATGGTGTTTTTTTTGGTTGACCACTAATCATATTCCAGGGAAAATAGTGGTTATGGTTTACAACTAACCAATCTTATTCGAATAGTGTGGTGGTTTTTGGATGATCACTAATTGTGTTCATTTCGTCAATTTACTCCCTACAATAAAGGTGTATGAGAGTTTATTTTATGATTTTTCTCCCAACTTTAGGTGTGGAGAGTACCATCTTTGACTTTGTATCTTACCTCTATTTTAATTAGGTGGTAAGGCTAATGTACTTTCTTCACTTCTTCATTCCATCTCCAAGAATTTATCTATGCATATTGATTTAATTTCTTATATTATTTATGGGTTTGACATCTTTCTGATAGGTGGTTTTTCTTCCCACAATGAAGGTAAGGATGTATATAAAAACAATGAATCTCCATGTGACCATTTCTCTGAAAATGATGACATTTTTTATCATACTTTTAATTCCATTAAAAAAATAATACACTGGAAAATTGAATTCATTTGGAGTAATATGGAAGATGAAAGATATCATCTTTGGTTCTGTATCCTAATCCATGCCAATTTTTTTTGAATGAGATTTCTTCCCAAGGTCTAACAACCATATTGTAAAGACCATTTTTTTGTTCATTTTCTTCTTCAAAATTTCTTTTTCTACTATTGGTGTTGTTATTTTCGTCATTTTTTCATGTGACTCGTTTGCAATTATTATGTATTTTGTATCACAAGATGCATCAATCATCTACATCATTTCATCTATGTTACATATGGAAACACATTTTTTTATAAGATCTTGTGTACAACATGTTGCATCAATCTTCTCTATTAGTTCCTCTCTACCATAACTTGCATCAAATATCTGGATGAATTCATTTGTATCACAAGATACAGTAGCCTTTCATATTAGATATTTTTTATAAAAAATTGCATCGAACTTCATTGTAGATGTTGCATCAATCATATCATAAATTTGTGTTAGGGCCCTATATTACTAGTGTATTCCCTTACTGTTGTTAGTGTAGCCCTCTTATTGTTATTGTTGTACCCCTATAGTCCGCATATTTTTATTATTGTGCCCCATAATAGCCCACTATTTTTATTATTGTGCCCTTACATTATTATTGTTAGGTCGGAAAGGATTATATTGTGACCCCATGGACTCCTATATATAGAAATGGGGTTTTGTCATTTGATTCATCCAAGAATTGTTCATTTATGTAATGTAAAAGAGGTTTCCCCCTCAAAGTGGCTAATTTATAAGTCATTGATCTCTCTTTTCTTCTATTTTTTGAGATGGTTTCATAACATTTGGTATCAGAGCTTTGGATTCTAGGGTTCCACTGCTTCAAATAGGTCATCATGGTATTTTCGCTATAATTTTTTTTCTATTAAGGTTCATATGCTAAAAAAAAAAAGATTTGCAAATAAATCCTAAGGAATGTCGTATAAAAATTTCAGATCTTGGTTCACAATATTTTCAGAGATATGATTTGTGGAAGTTAGGGTTTTTGTAGGCTCCCAAATTTCATCTTAAAGAGGTTACCTTGGGAAAATCGTCATAACACTTTCTCTGAGCATCAAATTGGAATTATGTAAAAAGTGGCTGAAATTACATAGAATGTATTTTCCTGTTTATTGATTTCAGAGCTGAAGGAGGAAACAGTGACATGTGTCACCTCGTACAAGTTTTCTCTATTGAACCAGTCCATAATTATGTCATTGTGGGAGATTGGGCATAACTTTTCCTTGAAGAATCCAAATCAGGTCAGACTTGTGGCATTGGAACGAAGATTCAGAGGGATAATAAAGGACTGAATATAAAATCTTAGGGATCTTAAATTATAGAGATACATCAATTTCAATATTGAGCTCCTCAAAAGTAATAAAAGGGTGTGTATCTTTTTTTAAAATTGCATAATTCTTGCTTGAAAAATTAGTTTGAAGTGATTCTAAGGACACATTGAAGCATAAATATTAGTATTGGGTTCTAAAATGCCTCCTAAAAATAATTCAACACCCATTAATCCCTTAGAAGGCTCTAATATGACTCGTGAAGAGGAAGAAGGGCAACATGATATATCAAAATTACAAGACCAAGTGCATCAAATTTTGCTCTCGAAAAGAGTAACAAAAAATGAAATGGAAAGTTTGAAGAAAGGTGTTGAAGCTAAGATGGAAAGTTTTAAGAAATGCGTGGAAGATAAGATGGATGGTTTGAATAATGTTATGGAAGCTAATATGGATGGTGTGGAAGCTAAGATGGATGGTATAGAAGGAAACATAGAAGCTAAGATGGATGATTTGAAGAAAGGCGTGGAAGTTAAGGTGGATGGTTTGAAGAAAGGCATGGAAGCTAAGATGAATGGTTTGAAGAATGGAATGGAAGCTAATATGGATGGTATGGAAGCTAAGATGGATGGTATAGAAGGAAACATGGAATATTTGAAGAAAGACATGGAAGGTTTGAAGGAAGGTTTGGAAAAGTTGCTACAAGAAAATCTTCCTAATGACGAAAAGGTAGTAGAGGAAACTCTTGATGAGAAGAAAAGAAATTTTCATCATGATTTCATACACTCTGATGTTTGATTTAAGACCCACCATATTCCAAAGATAGATATGAGGAAATTTGATGGCAAGGATCTGATAACTTGGATACTACAAATAGAGCAATACTTTGAGCTCCATAATACACAAAACACACAAAAGGTACGCATTGCAACTTTATATTTTGAACGAAATCAGTTTGTATGGTATTGATGTCTTTGTTATCATAAACCACTGATCACTTGGTCAATTTTTAAAGAGGAAATGATAGCACATTATGAGGATACGAAGAGCAACACCTTTTTTAGCCAATTGATAAATCTCAATCAAAATGGTTCAATAATGGAGCACATTGAGGACTTCCAAAAAGTGAATATAAAGGTAAATAATATTCTAGAGGAACATAGGATTGATGTATTCATAGGGACTTTGAAGGATAACATCCAACATGATGTTTTCCTTTGGGAACTTGATACATTAGAGAAGGCATTCAGATTGGCAAGAAAAATTGAAAGAAAAATTATGGCGACAAGGAAGCCTAACACTCATAACTACAAAGATGGAAGTGTTTCTACTCTTAGACTTCCACAACCTACAAGGTTGACACCACAACAATTGGAAGTAAAAATATTAAAAGGGATTTTCTATAGCTATGATAGCAAATACACTAAAGGTTATAAGTGTGTTCAGAAGAAATTATTTTACATAGATTGTGAAGAGGAGGAATAAAAGGAACAAGAAACTTCAAAAGAAGAGGATATACACCAGGATCCAAACCTAGAGGAAGAAGTAAAGAATCCGACCATATCTTGTAATGCATTGGAAATAATTACCGCTCCTTAAACTCTAAATATAAAAGGACATATCAAGAAGAAAAATGTAATCGTGCTTATTGATTCGGGTAGTACCCATAATTTTATTCATTGTAAGGTAGCCAAGGAATTGAATTTCTTCCCATACCCAGTGCGAGGGTGTCAAGTGATGGTGGAAAAATGGAGGAACTATAAATTTCTCTGGAAAGTGCCACAATATAAAGCTAACCATGGGTGAATATGTATTGAGTAGTCCAATGCTTTCCATTCCAATGGACACTGCTGATGTTGTACTAGGAGTACAATGGTTACAATATTTGGGGACAATAGCTTTTAATTTTCAAGAAATTTTCTTGAAATTTTCTTCGTAAGGAAAGGAAGTTGAATTATGGGGTATCGTAGGGAAGCCAGGAAAGATAATAAGCTCTAATGTCACGACAAAGCTTCTGAAGAAATAACAATGAGGCGTCATTGCACAATTATGCTCACTAGTAGTTCCAACATCAAAATCATCTATTGTTAGTATGAATCCTTTGTCGAAGTGTACGAAAAAGGACCACTTTAGCTACGCATAACTAATAGCCCTAACAACAAAAGTGGCTACCAATATCTTCAGATCTGCGGTTAGTTAGACAAGAAAAGAGCTGCAAAACACCAGATCTATGCATGGAAAGACATTAAGCAGTAAAAACAAGGGTTTGCTCCATATAACAATAGACAAGACAAGAACAATTTTTGAAAGAATTTTTATATTAATTGGGCACCTGGGAGGAAAACAAGAAGGCGTATCCAATTCTCCTCAGTGGGATGGGTTCTTGGAAGTCCTCAGCACTTCAGATCTAAGATTTCTCTCTCTTGTTGGTGTAGAAAACCTAATGCAAAGAATAGAGCTCAATGGGAGCTCACACAGCAAATGATGGAAAAATGGGACCAAGTGTATAGATCCAGAGTGATCTAATAGGCAACAAAAGGTGAAGAATGGTAGGAAAAAACCTCCTATTTATAACAAAATATTGGGTCATTCTAGATCTTGGTGCATGGGTTAACCAGATCTAGATCCACTTTTTATGGAATATTTTATTATATTTGTTGGAGGGAAAAGGTATTTGACTTGGGTCAAATCCCTTGATTTGTCAAAAAATAAATAAATAAATGATTTATTTATCTTTTTAAGGAAGCGGTTAGAAGATAATCAAACAAATAATGATTTATTTAATTATTTGTGGGTGATTTGGTCATATTTAACAAGGAATATTATCTAAATAAGATTAAATAATTATTCCTAGAAAATAATAAGATAAATAAAGGTTTATCTAATTAATTTCTTTGTTTTTGGGTTAAACATGACTATGAATAATAATTAAATTATGGTTTAATTAATTATTCCATGAGGAAAATTAAACAAAATGGGTTTGTTTAATATTTCCTTTTGGAGTTTCCTGTTTTGACCATAAACAACCTAATAAATGTGGTTTATTAAGTTATTTTACATAGTGAGAGCAATTTTACTTAGGGTAAAATTGGTCTTACATGGTGTACTTGGGTCCATCTAATGATAATAGGTTAGATGACCAAAAAATGGTGTAACATCTATTTCTCCAAATATCCAAAAGGTCTTGGAAAATCATTCCAAGGTGTTTCAAACTCCCAAGGGAATCCCACATATTCATGATCAGGATCATGCTATTCATTTTATTCTAGGAACTATTCCTCCAAACATCAGGCCTTACAGACATCCTTATGTCCAAAAGAGTGAAATTGAACGTATGATTGCAGAAATGCTAGAGGTAGGTATAATTCAACCTAGTCAAAGTTCTTTCTCTACTCTAGTAGTATTGGAACACAAGAAGGATGGTTCATGGTGCATGTTTCTGGATTATAGGGAGACTTATTAATCTCACTATTAAAGATAAATTTCCCATTCCTGTGATTGATGAATTATTGGATGAATTACATGGAGCAATTTATTTCACCAAGTTGGATCTTCATTCAGGATATCATCAAATTAGAATGAAGACTAAAGACATTCCAAAAACAATATTTTGAACTCATGAGGGTCATTATGAATTTTAGTTCATGCCTTTTGGTCTCACCAATGCACCTTCTACATTTCAAGGGTTGATGAATTCCATTTTCAAACCCTTCCTTATAAAATTTGTGCTATTATTTTTTGATGATATACTAATCTACAACAAGTCTTGGAAGGATCATGTTCAACATGTTGATAGGGTGCTCAAACTATTGGAGGAGAAATAATTATTTGAAAAAACATCCAAATGTTTCTTTGGAGTACAAGAGGTGGAATATATGGGTCATATTGTATCTCAGGAGGGTGTTAAGGTAGACCTAACAAAATTAAATCCATTAAGGAGTGGAAAGTACCCACAACCATAAATCAGTTGTGAGGATTTCTCGGGTTAACAGGGTATTATCACAAGTTTGCTAAAAATTATGGGAGAATAGCAACACCTCCAACTACATTTTTAAAGAAAGATGATTTTTCATGGACTCTTGAAGCAACTAAGGCCTTTGAACATTATAAAGAGGCAATGTGCCAAGCACCAGTCTTAGCTATGCTAGACTTTACAAAAACCTTTATTGTGGAATGTGATGCCTCAGGAAATGGAAATGCCTCAGGAAATGGAAATGGTGTTGTTTTAATGCAAGAAGGAAGACCCACTACTTTTGAAAGTCATCTAATCTAAGTAAAGTATTTACAAAAAAGCCATTCGTGAGAAGTAAATGTTGGAAATAATACACGCACTAAAGAAATGATGACCTTACCTAATGGGAAGACACTCTAAGGTAAAAATTGACCATGATAGGCTTAAATAATTTTTGGAACAATGACTATCTTTAGAAGAGCAACAAAAATGGGTCACAAAGATGTTGGGTTATGAATTTTAAATCATCTAGAAAAAAGGGAAGCTAAAGGTTGTTGCAGATGTACTCTCAAGAAAGGGTAAGGATGTGGAAGAATTTCTTTGTGCCATTTCTATTATCCAACTAGATTGGATAACCGAATCAAGGGAGGAATGGAATAATGACGAAGAAGTATGGACACTCATTCAAATGTTACAACAAGATCCTAGTACATCTAATACATTTAGTTGGAAAAATGATTCCTTATGGTACAAATATTGTTTATATCTTTGTAAGAATTCCCAACTAAAACAAAATATTATTTTGGAATTGAACACCTCTCCCTTAGGAGGACACTCGAGATTTTTAAAAACTTATGATAGGGTGAAGAAATTTTTTTTTGGGATGGCCTTAAATATGATATTCAAAATTTTGTGGCAAAATGCTGCTACAACCTTTATCGATTCCAAATCAAGGTTGTGAGGAGGTTTCAATGGATTTTATCACAAGTTTACCTAAGTCCGAAGGAAAGAGTGTAATCATGGTGTTAGTTGATAGCCTTACCAATTATGAACACTTTTGTGCATTATCTCATTCATTTAAAGCGAGTACAATTGCTACTGCATTTATGGAAACAATTCAAAAGATACATGGAAACCCAAATATTATTGTAAGCGATAGAGATCCCGTTTTCACTGGAAATTTTTGGATGGAATTATTTTCTTGTTTGGGTAATCAAATAGCTCATAGTGCATCTTATCATCCTCGATTCAATGGGAAAACTGAGATAGTTAAAAAATGATTGGAAGGATATCTTCGTTTCTTTGTATATGATAAACAAACACAATTGGTAAATTGGTTACCTCTGGCTGAATGGTGGTATAACACTTCCTTCCACACTACAACACAAATTACCCCATTTATGGCACTTTATGGATATCATCTGCTATCCGTCACATCATCTTTAAGAGAAAATTCTAAGGTTCAACTTGTGGAGGATCACATAGAGCATCAACAACAACTTCTCCAACTCTTAAAGGATAACCTAAATTTGGCACAGAATCAAATGAAACAACAGGCATATCAACATTGCAGTGAGAGAAATTTTGATGTAACCAACTAGGTATTTTTACGGCTACAACATACAAACAAATGTCCCTCAAGAAAGATAATAAGGATAATAAATTATCACCAAAGTACTATGGTACTTACAAGGTGTTGCAAACGATTGGTACTATGGCTTACAAATTGGAGCTTCCTGCATCTTCCCAAGTGCACCTAGTTTTCCATGTTTCATGCTTAAATAAGGTTATAGGTGACAAACTTCCAATTCAAACAATATTTTCAGAACTTGATGAGGAAGGAAAAATCATATTGGAACCTGAAGCAGTCACGGAAACAAGAACTCAATAGCTATGAAATCGATCAATTTCAGAGTATCTCATCAAGTGGAATAACTTACCCACTGAAGATTCCACATGGGAGGATGAGAATTGATACAAAAGAATCCATAACTACTCAAGCGTCGAGGACAACACTTTTTTGAAGGTGAGGGGCATGTTAGGGCCCTATATTACTAGTGTATTCCCTTATTTTTGTTAGTTTATCCCCCTTATTGTTATTGTTGTACCCCTGTAGTCCCCATATTGTTATTATTGTGGCCCATAATAGCCCACTATTTTTATTGTTGTGCTCTTGCATTATTATTGTTAGGTCGGCTAGGATTATATTATGATCCCATGGACTCCTATATATAGAAAGGAGGTATTTTAATCTGATTCATCCAAGAAATTTTCATTTATGTAATGTAAAGGAGGTTTCCCCCTCGAAGTGGTTGATTTCAAAGTCACTGATCTCTCTTTTCTTCTATTTTGTGAGCTGGTTTCATAACAATTTGATCTACTTTTATCGTAATTTAATCTTAAGTGCATCAAACTTTTGATCCTTAATATCTATTTCTCTTTGAATATCTTTTGAAATGCTTATGTGTCAAATCAATTTTGGTTTGGTTTTGTTGTAGTTTCCACTCAACTATTTTAATTTTATGGTACCATTCATGGTTGCACTCTTGCAAATTTGTGATTTCCTTAGAATTATTTAGTAGGCATTTTCATCCTTTACCCATTTTCACTTGACTCGCTTCCTTGTAATTGCTCGCTTGATTTATGTTAGTTTAGGGTGCCGGGTTTTACCGATCGTGCACCCCAAAGTGTAATTACAATGATTGACTTACTTGACTTAGTTGACCCCCTTATTCAATTCCATATAGGTCTTGTCACAATTCACTTTTGACTTGAAAACACCTTTTTACTTGAAAGGATTTCTAACAAATTTTCCTTTCATCAATTTCTTTCCTTAGACCCCCTTATTCAATTTCAGGTGGACCTAGGACCAGGATAAAAACAAAATTTTGATCTTGTTATGATATTCTTCTTACAATGATAATGGCCAGGTTTAAAGCCAAAATTTTTCCTCCTTAAAGATGCTTTGAATTTCAACTATTAAAACCTTCCACTAAAAATTGATAATATAAATTTGTATACATATGATGATCCAAGATAAAATCCATCCTTTGAAATCACCTTTAAAAAAAAGGGCACCACCAAATATTTAGTTCATAAACTTCTAAGCTTTATGAATTTGAAAGGTTCCCCACCTTCATTTAAAAAATGTCTTCAATTCTTGAACCTCGATAGAATAAAAACCTCTTATAAAGTTTTATTTCTCTAGAAACTTCTTATCACTCCAAAAAATATTTTAATGGAAACAATTGTTGACTCTTTAAAAAAGGCTAGGTAAAATTTGAGAATGCATCATTGTACCTCATATAAATTGGTGGGGGAGGATTATAAGTGACTTCAATGTGGATAGCTTAACTTTTCCTCTCGGTTAGGATGTTTTCCGAGGATGGCCTTAGATCCAACCAAGGTTATTTCTTGCAGATTGATGGACCAATATTTGATTAATGGATCACTTTTGTGGCATTTGTTTTGGACTAGAAAATGACAATTTTTCGAGGTTGTGGTGCAGAAAGTTCTCATCATGGGGTATTTGGAATTTTTATTTTAATACACACCTGATGAATAGGAAATCTATCATGTTGAGCTATTCCCATGTAGGTTTGAATCCCACTTTATAAAATATGCTTCTCTATTTTCTAGTTGGGTAATTTCTTTTTCCCAATACAAATAAAAAAATTATGATACCTTTCCTCATCACTACTCTACGTGTGCATACAATTGTGACATTGATCGCAATCACACAAGCATGTGTACATGGGTTATGCCAAGGTGAGATAACAATATTTTCAAGAAAATGTTCAAAAATGCACCATATAGAATTCAATCTTGAGACAACCTAAGCACAAATCTAGACTATCTAGCCATGATCTATCCCAGTGCAAATCCAAAAGCAAGAAGAAACTATGATGACTAATTTTGGTGGAGTTCATTTACCATCTAATGAGAATTCCACCTTTTGATGCGACAATGGATTTCATTACAATGTATTTAAACATGTAGCTAGTGTAGGTCTTCATAATGTAATAAAATGAAATTTTTATCATTGATTATATTCACCTTTATTATTTTATTTCTATTCAAAAACATCTTCTTCATGATTATAGGGTCAATTGAGTCAAACAAGAATTATTGTGCTTTAAATAAAATGTATTTGAATCAAGTTGGCATTTAGATTTTTTTTAAGAAAAGTAAAAGAATTTTTATATAAAGTCAAAGTCCACCAAAGTTGTCAAGTAGGTACTCCTTGGGAACAAGTCAGCTTGGGCCTCCAAGAGCCACCTATTCTATCCCTGAATATATATATATATATATATATATATATATATATATATATATATATTAGAGAGAGAGAGAGAGTAACTAGTTTTGGTCTTCATAATTTGTACCATTTTGTATTTATGTAAAAATAAAAATAAAAGGAAAAACAAATTTATTATTATTTTCTAGATAATCATGGTATTCATGCTTTTAGGTTTCTGATTCAAAGAGTCAAAGTCCTAGTTTGGACCTATTGTAAAAGAAAATGGAAAAGAAATTTTAAATGTAATTTTTGGGATAGGAATCCCTCCAAATGCCAAAAACGTCCCTCATGATAGTTTGACCTTTCCCCAATGGACATGTATATTCACACCCCTCCAATCTATATAAATAAAGGGAATATGGATCTCATTTGGACACACACGGATATATTTTGGTCTGAAATATCGCAAAGAAAGGCATAAAAGAAGTGGAGGACAAACTCTGGAAGCAAGTATTTTTTCTTGAAGCTAGTGTTTGTAGATGATCTATCTCTTGTTGCCGGTCTCTTGCTGATGAATATACTGGAAGGAAGGAATGTTTTTCTTAACATCCAGACGAAGGAATTTTTGTGGTTATGTGTCTTGGATTTCTCATTTGAACTGATTCTATAAGAAGATTGTTTTTTCTTCTTCTTCTTGGAGGATTTTTGCCTTGGCTTGGAGCCTATACGTTGTGTTCTATTGTCTTCTGCAGTGTCTATGATAATTGCTTGATGATAATGTCAAAACAGGAGTAACTCCTCAAATCAGAATGTGTTATTGAATGAAGAATGAACATGCATTTATACATGGAGGTGAGGCTATTGGGATTCATCTCCCAATGAATCTTGGCCTTCCTTATTTCCCAATATTATTTATTATACAAAATTAAATATCCACACCCATCCCATAGGATTAGGTGTCAATATTCCCCCCTTTAATCCGAAGGGATGTTGGTGAGCCCAGGCATCGATTTGAACCTTTCAAACTTTTCTCTTCCAAGTGCTTTGGTGAAGATATCAGCAGTTTGCTCATTTGTGGAACAATGATGTAAATGGATGGTTTTGGCCTGAACATGATGTCGAATTAGATGGTACTTTGTATTGATGTGCTTTGTTCGATCATGGAACTTTGGGTTCTTGGCCAATTTTATTGCAGAAGTGTTGTCAATCATGAGTGGAGTGGAATACATTTGTTTCATCTACAAATCTTCCAGGATTTTCCGGAGCCACACAATTTCCTTTGTTGCTTCAGCTGCTGCCACATATTCTGCCTTGGTCGTGGAATCTGCTGGAACTGACTGTTTGCGTGATTTTCATGAGACAGCTCCTGATCCAAGACTCATGGTGCAACCTGTAGTAGACACCCCTGTTTCTTTGTCGCCATCAAAGTCTGATTCAGAGTATCTGGTCAAGATGAAGTCGCCTACCTGTGTATATTTGAGTCCAAAGTCTTGAGTCCCCTTCAAGTACCTTAGTACTCTTTTTGCAGCAGACCAATGTCCTTCACAAAGTTTTTGCATGAACCTTGAGAGGATTCCAACAGCAAATGAAATGTCAGGTCTGGTGGTGGTCAGATAGATAAGACTTCCTACAAGCTGTCTATACTTAGTTGCATCCTCAAATTCCTTTCCTTCAATAGATGTGAGCTTCAAGTTTTTTTCCATTGGAGTGCTTAAGGGTTTACAATCATCCATGCCAAATTTGTTCAAGAGATCTCCAATGTACTTCTTTTGCGAAAAAAATATGAATTTAGGATGTTGAATTACTTCAATACCCAAATAGTAATGAACATGACCCAAATCAGTCATTTCAAAACCTTTCTTCAACTCTTTCTTCATGGATGCAATATAGTTCTCATTGTTTCCTGTTATCAAAAGATCATCTACATATACCACAAGATATACAACTGTTTTTCCAACTTTCTTAACAAACAAATTTGCATCATCAAGATCAAAATGTTTGAAGTCAAGTTTCAGAAGATGCTTGGTCAATTTCTCATACCAGGCTCGTGGTGCTTGCTTGAGGCCATACAAGGATTTTATAAGCTTGCAAAATTTGTGTTCTTGACCCTTTACCACAAATCCTTCTGGCTGGGACATATAAAATTTCTCCTTTAGATCTCCATTCAAGAAGGCTATTTTTACATCCATCTGATGGACTTTCCATCCATTCTGAGCTGCTAAGGCAAAGAGACTCCGGATGGTGGTCCATTTTGCTGTGGGAGCAAAAGTTTCTTCATAATCGACTCCTTCTTTTTGTGCAAAACCTTTTGCCACAAGCCTGGCCTTGTGCTTGTCAAGTGAGCCTTCTGCTTTGTACTTGTTCTTGTAGACCCACTTACAACCAATTGGTTTCGTTTCCAAAGGCGGATCAACCAGCTTCCAAGTGCCATTCTTTATCAAGGCATCATACTCCTTCTGCATCGCTTCTTTCCATTCATCATGAGAAGCGGCTTCTTTGAAGGAAGTTGGTTCATGATCTGTAGACAAAATCAATTCACAGTTATAAGCAATATCCATATCAACAAGAGAATCAGAATTATCTACATCACCTTCGATTTTTTGAGTGGAACTTCTTGTTCCTGTTTTTCCAACCTCATCAGGATGGACATTCTCAAGTGTCTTTGTCAGCCATTTGGGAGGACCTTTCTGAGATGGTCCAGGCTGTTCACTTGACTGAGTTGGGATTGATTCAAGATTCAATCTCCCAATTCTATCAATCACATCATCCAATGTGTCATCCGTGGTTGTTTCTTCATGTGGGGGAGAGAGTGCTTCAGGACATGATTCCACAGTTTGATTCAATATCGGAATCCCCCCTTCAAGATGTGGAATCACAGTATCAAATTCTTGGAAGGACTTTGCATGTGTGAATCTATCCAGGCGATCAAGTTGCCGCTCAACAACCTTGTCACTCTTGGAAGATTCAAGAAATATGACATCTCTTGCTATCACAAACTTCTTATTTTCTTCATCATAGAGACGATATCCTTTGGAGGTATTGGAGTACCCCAAGAAGATACATTTTCTGCTTCTAGCACCAAGTTTGTTCCTTTGACCTTTGGGTATCAAGGCATAACAGGTGGACCCAAAGACCCTGAAATGCTTTACCGAAGGAATGTGGCCATGCCACATTTCAAAAGGAGTTTTGTTTCTAATTGAACTTGAAGGACACCTATTCTTTATGTAAAAAACACATAGAACTGCATCAGCCCAAAACATCAATTTTACATTCTTGAAAAATAACATGGAGCGGACCATATTTAAAATAGTTCTGTTCATTCTTTCAGCTACACCGTTCTGTTGTGGATTATATGGCACAGTTGTTTGATGTTTGATTCCATGTTGGCGAAGATAATTTTCAAATTTGTTTGAAGTGTATTCTTTTCCATTATCAGTACGTAGAGAGCCAATATGTGTTTGTGCATCATTTTCAATCCATGCATGAAAATTCTTGAAAGTTTGAAAAGCATCAGACTTATTCTTCAGTAAGTAAATCCAACACATTCTGGTGTAGTCATCAATAAATGTCATCATGTATTTGTTTCCATTTTTAGAAGCAATAGGCATAGGGCCACATAAATCTGAATGAACAAGCTCAAGTTTTCTATGTGCTCTAGAGTGTGAATCATGAAATGGCTGTTTGCTATGCTTTCCTAGAATACAAGCATCACATTCCTTAGGTTTTCTAGGAATTGTAGGCAGTCCATTAACACCATTTTTCTTCAACAAACAAAGGCTTTCATAGTTTAAGTGTCCAAATCTAGCATGCCATAAAAGAATTGATGGGAATGTACCTTCATCATGATGTGAAGTGAATGCAAAGTTTTGAGCATGAGCAGATGAACCTTTCAGCTTCAAGAGTCTCCCTTCTTCTATTCCCTCCATGACAAGTGAGTGATCTGATGCTTTTCTGACCTCTGCCTTGCCATCAAACAAGTGAATTGAGTGTCCTTGTTGCCGGATTTCGACCAGGGACAGCAAGTTTCTCTTCAACTCAGGGAGGTATAGAACCTCATGTAGGATATGATCAGGAAGACCAGGCAGTTTAAGCCTGACTGTGCCAAGCCCTGATGGCTTGAGTTTGGATTTATCTGCAAAATATACTGCTCCATCAACTTTGTCAGTGAATTCTTCAAAAAAATCTTTTCTAAATGTCATGTGACATGTTGCTCCTGAATCTAGCAACCAATCATCTCTCCATGAAGTAAATGAAACATCAAACAAGTCTTCATTTACTCCATTGTTACAATGTGCTAGAACATAATGAGCAGATTCAGGTGCTTTACCTTTGTCTTTGTCATTAGTTTTACCTTTGTCTTGATTTCTTTGCTACTCAATTTTATCCCAAGGTGTCCTGCATTTGGATGCATCATGTCCATCTTTATTGCAACGTGTGCAATGAAGATTGGATTTGTCAGATTGTCTGCCCCCCCTTTCTGTGAAGTTTCTTCTTCCTCTTCCTCTTCTGCCACCTCTTCCTCTGGATGAATCTAGAGCATGACTCTTTTCTCTATGTGCCAAGTATGCAGCCTCTTCGGAAGATGAAGGGACTGTCATCTTCCCAAAAGCTTTCTCTCTTTCTGCAAACTTTTTCTCGAGTGTATCAAAGGTGATATGCTAAAGGTTCCCACTTGCTTGCAAAGACTCAAGATAATGTGAGTAAGTCAGATATAATGCCTTAACATATGCTATGAGAGGTATGTCCATTTTTACACCAGTGCTTTCAATATCATGCATGATCGATCTAACTTCTGAAGCTAAGGCAAGGGGATCATCATTCTTCATTTCAAGACTGAACAACTTAATCATCAATTGAACATTTTCTAATTCTGAATGTGAGTCATAGAGTTCTTTTAGCTTGCTCAAGGCATCATAGGCATTTGAGAATGATGAAATGTGGAGAATCACCTCTTCATTTACGGAAGCTGCAATCAAGGCATAGGCCTTGCAGTTCTTGTTTTCCCAAATGGCGAGCTCTTTGTCTGAAGTGGACTTTGCTGGTGGATTTCCTTCTTGTCCTTCACAGATTCCTCTCCACAACTCATTAAAAATGAGTGTGTGTTTAATCTTCTGAGACCATTCAAGATAGTTCTCTTTTCCGGAGAGAACCACCCCAACAATAGAGATGAGAGAATGCATTAGTTTGCTGGAAAAAAATTCTTGTGAAGAGGAAAAATTTCTGCTAGAAAAACTTTCAACTCTTGAAATTTTCTCAATTAAAGGGGACAAAAACTCTTTGCTGGAAAATACTATGAATTTAAAAAAACTCTTTGCTAAAAACTGAATTCTGCACCAAAAAAAATATATGTATTTTTTTTTTTTTTGGAAAAAAAATTTGTATGGGGGGTCGATATGGAATGGTTGGGGGGGTCGGAAATAGTGGTATTATAATTGTGAATGGTATTAGAAACAGCGTGGAGGGGGCGGAAATTGTTACACCATTTTTTGGTCATCTAACTTATCATCATTAGATGGACCCAAGTACACCATGTAAGACCAATTTTACCCTAAGTAAAATTGCCTTCACTATGTTAAATAACTTAATAAACCACATTTATTAGGTTGTTTATGGTCTAAACAGGAAACCCCAAAGGAAATATTAAACAAACCTATATTTGTTTGATTTTCCTCATGGAATAATTAATTAAACCATAATTTAATTATTATTCCCAGTCATGTTTAACCCAAAAACAAAGAAATTAATGAGATAAACCCTTAGTTATCTTGTTATTTTCTAGGAATAATTATTTAAATCTTATTTAGATAATATTCCTTGTTAAATATGACCAAATCACCCACTATTAATCAAATAAATCATTATTTATTTGATTATCTTCCAACCACTTCCTTAAAAATATAAATAAATCATTTATTTATTTATTTTTCACTAATCAAGGGATTTGACCCAAGTCAAACACCCTTTCTCTCCAACAAATAATAATAAAATATTCCATAAAGGTGGATCTAGATTTGGTTAACATTATTTTAATCATGCACCAAGATCTAGAATGACCCAATATTTTGTTATAAATAGGAGGGTTCTCCCCCATCATTCCTCACCTTTTGTTGCCCACTAGATCACTCTGGATCTATACACTTGGTCTCATTTTCACCATTTGCTCCCATTGAGCTCCATTTTCTGCATTGGGTTTTCTACACCTACAAGAGAGAGAAAGCTTAGATCTGAAGTGCTGAGGACTACAAAGAACCCATCCCATTGAGGAGAGCTGGATACACCTTCTTGTTTTCCTCCCAGGTGCCCTGTAATATAAATTCTTTCAAAAATCACATTCTTGTCTTGTCTGTTGGATGCATGGAGCAAACCCTTTATTTTATTGCTTAATGTCTTTCCATACATAGATCTGGTATTTTGCAGCTATTTTCTTGTCTAACTAATTGAAGATCTGAAGATATTGGCAGCCACTTTTGTTGTTAGGTCTATTAGTTATGTGTAGCTAAAGTGGTCCTTTTTCGTACACTTCGACGAAGGATTCATACTAACAAATGGCGACTCCACACGGGTTTTAAATTACGACCACTGTCGTTTTTCATTTTCCTGCATATTCAGCTACTTCAGGCCCTAGGGATTCTTTTCAGCTGCTTAGTTTTCCTCTTTTTATGTCATTTTTCTCACATAAAACCCTAAAACATTAAAATTTCTAACTTCCGTGTGTTTTTGGCCCTATTGCGCAGGTAACCGACACCAGCCGCACCAGAGACGGCAACTTTTCTGAAAATTTGCTGCCGAGACAACCAGAACGGGGGGTCGCACTTTTTGGCCCATAAACTGCGACCTGGACCTCCAGGTCGCACTTTTCTGCCCCTTTTCTGCGACCTGCACTGAAAACAAGTCAAAAACTGCGACCTGCCAGTTTTTCAGTGATTTTTCTGCAATTTTTCTGGGTTCTGCTGCAGCTTCTGTCAGGGTCTTCCAGCCTCTGTCTCAGCCCGCCTTGACCAAGATCTGATCTATTTTTACTCATCTAAGTGGGAACCCAGCTCCTTAGGGCTTTAGTACCCTCCACTTTTTGTGGAAGAGTTTTAGCTGTTTCAGCCGTCGGTTTTTCAGAGCTTCAGCCCCCTCTTTTCCAGATCTGTTACCTCCCTTTCAGATCCATTGAAATCAGCCTCTTTTCCTTTCAAATCACCTCTTGTCTTTTTGTTTGGACCTCCTTTGAAGGCCTCCGCCTTGCCCCCTCCGGTTTTTGCTGATTTCCTTCCTTTTTCCAGCCACCTTGCCTCTGTCTCTTGGCTGTGATTTGCACCGCTTTTCAGCAGCTTTGTCCCCTAGATCCCTGTCCCCTTTGACCTTAGATCTATTGGCCCCTTTTCCGTGTGTTTTACATAGTTTTTCCCTTTCTTTTCAACATAGTTTTGAGAGACCCACCTTCTTGGGTTAGATAGATGCACCAGTAGCTGTTATTTTTCTGTTATTTCAGCATTATATTCTGTTCTCTGTAGGTTTATTTTCAGCTACGCAGCACACTTTTTCTTGCTCTCAAAACGGAAAGGGTTTAAAAATTAAAATTAACGCATGCCACACACTGACCCTAAGCGAAGAAGCGCCTAGTTAACACCGCCTGGCAAAGACTCTAAAATCAATTGTCACTGCACCTTTTCTGCCCTTGACCGTAATTGATTCTGTCCCTTTCTGCCCCTGTCGGTTTCCTTCTTCCTGTCATCATTGCGCCCCCAAGGCGCCTTTCCCGGAGACTTCTTGGCCTTCACCCTGGATTTCCGGTTGATCGGCCCTGCCTCCGCACCGCCGGTGCGGAGCAGGTCCACCTTCGAGTCCGCACTGAGCTCCTCCACGATTCATCGGGTCCCTCCTTCTCCTCACAGTTCTCCTGTCTGCCTTCACCATGTCTCGGTCCGGGCCTAGCAGCGGTTCTCCGGCCCCAATGCCGGGCCTACTACTAATGGGTCGCCACCAGAACACACGGCCACCCTTTGTCTTTGCGTACATTGCGAACCTCGACCTCCCCGATTTCCATCGAGTTGATCGGTGACCCCATTCACCATAATGCCCCTAGCGGCCGCTTCTGCCAGCCAAGCTCCCCTCAAACATCCCTAAGTTTGAGGGCCTTAATCGGAAGATCCAACCAACCATATATGATCTTTCCACATGTGGTGTTCATCGACCTCCATTATCGATGACTCTGTTCGTCTTAGACTGTTCCAACGCACGCTTACAGGCGAAGCTTCTAAGTGGTATGTTGACCAGCCCACTTCCTCCCATACCACCTTTGCAACTCTTGCCCGGGCTTTTTTATCTTACTTCCAGCTTCCCCTTCGTTATGACACTGGTATCGAACTCTTGACTTCCTTTAAGCAAACCTCTTCGACCCGCCTTTCTACCCATGTCCAGGAATGGCGAAGAAGACAGAGCCTATGTCGAGCCCACTCGCGAAAGATCAGGTTTACATGGGTGGTTTTGTGCCTGTCCCGCTCCCATCGGCAAAGATGTCGCCTCTCATTTTCCTCAAGCGAAGAAGCCGCCCTCCAGTAACTTTGAAATATGACACGATCTACGCTCAGTCCGGTTGTGTGTGTCTCCATTCATCGGACATCCCGAGCCGTTGGCGCTAATGCCGGGGACGTCTCATTCGTAGACGGTATCGTTGGAGCCCTTTCCCATCCTTACGCTCAACCTCCTATGGGCTATGGTCTCCCTCAGGGAGGGGCCAGCTCCTCCGGCACTCTTCCCCCTCCCGGTAGCATGTACCCAGGATACGGCATGCATCCTCCTTTTGCCCAACCTCCTGCTTACCCCAATTTTGCCCAACCCACCCATTACCCTTATCCACAGCCTGGTGCGCCAGCTCCTCCAGCATATGCGCTTCCTCCTCCCTTGCCTCCTCAACCCCAGCAACAGCACCTACAGCCCCCTCCCGGGCAAGTATTTGCACAGTAGGGCGCGACTAATCCCCCTTCTTCTCAAAGAAGGCAGAGAGGCAACCAAAACCAATCTGCCCCTGGTACCCGAGGACCCAATTCTGGTGTGGACCCTAACACTGGCAACCAGCAACAGGGCAGTCAGCCCAAGCTGGACAGGCCGCTTCGCACAACCAAGCCCTGTTCGTGTTGCGGTGTTTATGGTCATTACACCCACGATTGTCCCCTCTTACCCCAGATGCGGCAGATGTGGGAGTCTCAAGCCACATTGCACGGACAACACGCTTCCCCTCATGCTCCTCCTAATGTGGCCACTACCCAGCCAGCTGTGTTTACTGATCCTTTCCCTCAACAAGGATTCGTGGCTACCCAACTGCCCGACAGCTAGGTAGCCGCCCCCCCTTCCATTTCTGGTTCCTCTGATTACCAGATCCTTATGATGCATTCTGATCCTGCCCCATCCGTGGATCTTCACCTTCAAACTCGGTCTCGTCAGTACCCCAAGCCTCCTGCTCAGTCTGCCCCCGAGCCCCCCTCTTCAGGTTCTACAGAGCCTCTTTCGAAATCCAATGGTCCCTTACATATCCCTCAACCCAAAGTTGAGGTCCCTACCAAGATCCCTAAGGGACCATTACGTCGAAATGTTGCTTCTAGTCGAGCTGCTCATTCGTATAGCATAGTAGATGATCTGGCGCAGTCTCCTGCTGCCATTTCCACACTGGAACTCCTCCAGTCGTGCCCTTCCCAAAAGAAGGCTCTATTATCTGCCATGGGCGCTGTATATCTTGCTGATGACCAAATGATTGTTTTCGACGCCACTCAATCGGACCATCCTCCCCTCCCTCCTTCCGTCGCCTTCCAAATCCCAGTCAAAATCCGGAACGCCAACGTGTCCCGGTGTATAATTGACGAGGGGGCATCCACATGCGTGATGTCCGCTTCAGTTTGGAAGCAACTCGGATCTCCTGAGCTGGCCCCTTCCATGATCACCCTTCGAGCGTGGGACGGTCATGCCTCCCAACCCATTGGCCTGTTTCGTAATTTTCCTATCACCCTCGCCGGTAAGACTGTTTGCGTTGACGTCGAAGTCATCGACGCCCCGCTAGATTACAACATTCTATTGGGGCGAAGCTACACCTATGCTATGTCTGCTGTCCCATCCGCGGTCTTTCGCAAGATGTCTTTCCCCCATAACGGAAAGATAGTCACCATTGACCAGTTGACATATCATGAGCCAAAATCTCAGACTTCTCCTGAGACGACTATCTCTTCTGTAGCCAACAAGAAAACCGTTGATTCCTTTACCAGTGTCTGCCCCGGCGTTTACAAAGATTCCTCCCTGCTTGGAACTTTCCGTAAGCGGCCTGCCTCGGCTAGTCAGCAACCTCCCCCTCGCCCTCCGCAACCTGCTCCTAGCCATTCATCTCAGCCAGCCGGACCTCCTCCTTCTGGCCCTACCCCTACAGCTGGTCTCCCTGAACCCCTTTACCCTCCTGGATCGGTTCCTCCTGGCCTTAACCATCTCGAAGCCGTCCCTCCTGGTCATTACCCTGCTGGGCAGATCCCTTTCCTAGCTCCCCCTCCCGGAGTGTATTCTGTCCCCGTCATGGCCACCCTCTCTCTCCCTAACTTGACCTTGGGCATACCGGTCTGGTACCTTGATCCCCCAGCCGCTACTCCTCCTGGTCACCCCAAGCCCTATATGGCTTTGACACCGGTTCAACCGGTCCCCCTAGCTTCCTCCGTTGCCTCCGTGCCCCCAACACCTCCACAAGACCCTTCTCCTGTCGTAACGGCACCCAGGAAGAAAGGAAAAGCCCGCAAGGGGGCACCCAAAGACAAGACTACCACGACTGACCCAGTCCCTCCACCGCCCCCAAAACCTTGCGCTTTATGTGATATCACTGGTCATGCCACCCATGCTTGTCCTGAGTTGCCCCGTATTCAGCCCATGGTTAAAGTCGCGTTCCCCGAGTCTACGGTCCCTGAAGCCCCCATTCCTTTTTCGTCCGTAACCAAGAACCCCAAGACCCTCCGCACCAACAAGCCCTGTGCTTTGTGCAGCGTTCATGGCCATTACTCCCACCATTGTCCTCACCTGACGCACTACCGCGCCTCTTTAGAGGTAATCCGAGAGTATGAGGTTGAAAAAAATCAATCCGCCTCTCCTATCCTCGTGCAGTATGCTTCAGGTCAACCTGAGGATCCCCCTGCTCCCATTGACATTCCCCCCCCCTGATGTTCAAACGATGGAGTCTACTGTAACCATCCTTTACCTATCTTCCTCTGCGAGACACTCGGAGCCTAGCCCGTCTACATCCTCCCCTGTTGTGTCCCTTGATCGCCCTGTTCCTCCTCATACCCGAGATCACTCCACTTGTGTCTCTGTTGACCTCCGCAGCCCGAGTCCTCCCCATGCTCCCGATAGCCCTCATACACCACCCTGTCTGAGTCTTGGTCATCCTGCCCCTTGCACTCCCTCCTGCAGGTTCCGCCCGATGACTTCTGTACACTCACGCTGCCGTCATTTCCTTTCATCCCCTCATTTATTGTCTTGTCACACCATTCTGCAGGACCCCCCGTCCACACCCTTTATCGGTTACGCCGATGGTGCAAGTCGCTACTCCAGGAATCTAGCCTCGGCAGGTTGGGCCATCTTCACCCCCTTGCATGCCCTTGTTCTTTCTAACAGGGTTTGCATTGGATCTGCCACCAACAATCAGGCCGAATATGATGCAGTGTGGGGCCTATTAGCTGATGCCCTCTTCCATCGCATCCTCCATCTGCACGTTCGTTTGGATTCCCTGCTTCTTGTAATGCAACTAAATGGTGTTTATCGTGTGCATAACCCTGTGCTGTTTAGACGCTATTTACGAGTGAAAATCTTAATACGTGTGTTTGAAACCATAAATTTCAACCATGTACCTCGAGAACAGAAACACTATATAGATAGTATTGCAAACCATGTTCTAGATTGGAATTTATCACACACATTTCATACAAGACAATAACATTAAAATCAACCATCAAAAGACGATGCATATCCATAATATGTGTCACAAAACATATGTTTAGAGTCCATCTACTCTGATACATATGACATGCCCATAGCATGTTACAAACAAAAACCCAAAACTGGGGGCACCACCTACCCCTACATACATCATGGGGGGCACCACATGCCCCTACCCCTAATCACTCTCTGGAGGCTCCCGGGCAAATGGCTCTGCCCCTGCAGCATGTAGATCACGCATAGCCTGACCGGCCATCGCCATGCGCCGCATGACACCTCGCCACTCCGAGGGGAGACCCACACATGGCTCTATGTACTGGTCGTCTAAGTCCTGCCACCCGCGCTCTGATACTCCGGTCAACAACCTTTCGCATCTACGACGGATGTCCTCCAGTAGGGCGGCTGCATCCTCATTCTGCGCTGCTCTTGACCCACTTGGACCTGTAGCTCCAGACGCTGCCGGTTGTCCCATATATCCGGCCGGTTTTACCGTTGCTATATCTGTATACCAAAAGTACATGAATCATTATCATCAATTACTATTCAAAAACTTTAACATGCCCACATTAGAATAGCAATTTGTCACTTACCATCGGGCCCCCAGACTCCACCAGGCGGAAGTGGCAGATCTGGATCCCCACAGTAGCTCATCCCACTATAGGGGTAGCCGTCTATGTACAGCGGCATCTGATCCCAATGGGCAAAAAACTCCGGTCGAAACACCTGCCCGACCGCCCCTCCTCCTCTGCACAGTAGCCATCCCCAACGGCGCATCCTGGGCTCCCTCGGGCCCCCATCTGGGAGCTGTACACGAGGCCTCAAGGTCGGGATCTTCTCAAAGAAGAAGGTGCACAACAAAGTCCCATATGAGCAGTCATGATTCACCTGCCGCCTGCATAGCGACAACTGTCGCTTTAGCGACACCAATAACATCTGGGCCCACCCATAGTAGGTCCCACCCAACACACTTTCCACTATCATCATCTGCCCCCCAGTGATGTGATGGAACGCCTGGATGCCCAGAATGCGCAGCACAGCTGCATCCACTGCACGGGTTTCTAGCCTTTCTAGATCCCCGATCGGTATTCGAGTCCCCTTGACTTGGAGACCCGGTCGACAATGGCGTTCCACGAACTCCATGATATGCCGCCCCCGCGGCAACACTGGCTGCGTGTTTCCCACCATCCCCAGTGGTGGGAGACCAGTCAGGAAGTACACGTCCTGGACCGTCAGTTCGATCCTGTGCCCCTGCACCACAAAGATCTCCTGATCTGGATCCCAATAACTAATAATCCGGGCCAGTAACGGTTCCCCTGCTCTCATCAATGGGTTCTCCAAAAACTTGAGAACCCCAAATCTGGCCAATACACAGCGGACGCCCTGATCTGCCTGGATCTCTGTCCGAAGTGTCCCCAGATCTCTCTCTCTCCAGTTGACTCGTAACTCTGCCATACCTGCACAAACACATCATTTTTGTCAGCGTACAGATCGGGAAAACCATAACCAAACACCAAAACCCAACTTCCAGCCATAAAACAACACCACACCTCCTCATCTCCCAGGTCGCAGTTTTCTACCCTTTTTTGGACCAGGTCGCACTTTTTGCCCTGATACCTGCGTCCTAGGTCGCACTTTTTGCCCCAAAAAGTGCGACCCGGCCGTAGAGATGAAGGAGGGGCTGTTTCTGGGATTCTGGGCCCTAAACTGAAAATGTAATCCATCAAAATACAAGAGAAAGGTTAGGCCTCTTACCTCCAACTGACGGATCTCGATTCCACCGGTCGGTTTGTCCGCTACGTTCGCCGCAAGATTTAGGGCCTTCTCTCCTCTCCACATTCACTACAGCAACAATAGCAAATGAATGATTTTGGAGGGAACACTGCCTTATTAAAAGAGAACCCCTGTTTCTTCTTTCGACTGCTGCGACCACACCGTAGCCCCGTTCGACGAACCGTCAGCACCGCTGGAAAGCTCTCACCGAGCTCTCAAATGGGTTTCTGTTAGTTTTTGGTGATTTGATACTTCACCTGGACACATTTTGTCCAAGAAGGGTCACTTCACCGCTTCTTCAAATCGAATTTCCTCACTTACGACACTTGTACTTGAGGCACCATCTTGCTCCCTTACTTGTTCATGTTCTCGTCGATTTTCGTCATGAGTTCCCACCTTGTACTCATGCTTCCATGGTCCCCCATCGGGGCCTTTACTGTGTGGCAGCACCATCGAGTCACCCTTGTTTAGAGCATCCAAGTTGATTCATCATTGCATCCATGGAGTCTATACCACGTCCCTTTATACCCCATTCTAGCCCTCCATCCTTCATTGCTTGGTCCCTCTCTTGTGTCGCCCATTATGACCTTCAGTCTCACTGTCCCCTATCCCTTACGATCTTGTGTCAGTCACTGCCGTGTCATCCATGCTCTTTATGCTCTAACAAGGGAATTCATCCATTCGCTACTCAGTCCTTCCCATTTCCACTATCGTCATTAGTGTCAGTCTGTCCGTCGCTTTACTGTTTTCTCTCGTGCCTTAGTTGAGGATCTCTCATTGCCTCACCTATGGCGGACCTCCTTCTATCGACATCAACACATTCATTCCAGAAGACAGGTCTAGAGGGCGGTGTACCTTGGTTCCAGCTTCCACTCTTGTTCGGTGCCTCGGATTAGGCAAGGGGATCTCTCATTTCCCCTTGACTTGATTGTCTCTCCAGCTCCTTTTCAGCATGATCGAGATTCGTATACTTGACGGGCCCGTGATCCAGCAGCAGCTCTTGATGATTCCCGGGTGTGTGTGAGATGTCTCAACCCTCATGAGGGGGTGGCCCTGCAGGTAGCCCCCCACATGCCCGGATGACCTCTTCTTTGCAGCCTTTGATGCCGCTCCAGATTTTGATGATGTTGGCCTTAGCCACTTGTAGCACCTCTTTGATTTGCATGTATCAGTCAGATTTTGTGAGCCCTTCCCCATTTACAGGGGGCATTTGGGTTGTATTTATCTCATGTACTCAGATATTATTGTACTAGTCCTGGCTGTTATCCCAGGCACAGCATGTATGTGAGATTCCTCATTCTATTTTTATCTGGCTCCTGATTACGCCAGTTGTACTCTATGGTTCGGTCCCTTGTTTACTAGACACTCTATTCTTTTGTACTTTGTCTCGGCGGGCATAGGTATGCCTCCCCCGCCGCCTTCAGCACAGGTACCCTCTCATAAAAAGAGACTTGTTGCACCTGCAAGTCTCGTCTCCTCAGGGTCTAGTCCTTCAGCACACTATCTACCTCACCTTTCTCTCTCTGACTTCCCTTTTGTTGTCTAGTGATTGAGTTCTTACAGCGTACTTCGGTCATACGATTTGCTCCTGACACTCGCACGCTGGGGGACAATCTGTTACACCATTTTTTGGTCATCTAACCTATTATCATTAGATGGACCCAAGTACACCATGTAAGACCAATTTTACCCTAAGTAAAATTGCCTTCACTATGTTAAATAACTTAATAAACCATATTTATTAGGTTGTTTATGGTCCAAACGGGAAACCCCAAAAGGAAATATTAAACAAACCTATATTTGTTTGATTTTCCTCATGGAATAATTAATTAAACCATAATTTAATTATTATTCCCAGTCATGTTTAACCCAAAAACAAAGAAATTAATAAGATAAACTCTTAGTTATCTTATTATTTTCTAGGAATAATTATTTAAATCTTATTTAGATAATATTCCTTGTTAAATATGACCAAATCACCCACCATTAATCAAATAAATCATTATTTATTTGATTATCTCCCAACCACTTCCTTAAAAAGATAAATAAATCATTCATTTATTTATTTTTCACTAATCAAGGGATTTGACCCAAGTCAAACACCCTTTCCCTCCAACAAATAATAATAAAATATTCCATAGAGGTGGATCTAGATTTGGTTAACATTATTTTAATCATGCACCAAGATCTAGAATGACCCAATATTTTGTTATAAATAGGAGGGTTCTTCCCCATCATTCCTCACCTTTTGTTGCCTACTAGATCACTCTGGATCTAGACACTTGGTCTCATTTTCACCATTTGCTCCCATTGAGCTCTATTTTCTGCATTGGGTTTTCTACACCTACAAGAGAGAGAAAGCTTAGATCTGAAGTGCTGAGGACTACAAAGAACCCATCCCATTGAGGAGAGCTGGATACACCTTCTTGTTTTCCTCCCAGGTGCCCTGTAATATAAATTCTTTCAAAAATCACGTTCTTGTCTTGTCTGTTGGATGCATGGAGCAAACCCTTTATTTTACTGCTTAATGTCTTTCCATACATAGATCTGGTATTTTGCAGCTATTTTCTTGTCTAACTAATTGCATATCTGAAGATATTGGCAGCCACTTTTGTTGTTAGGGCTATTAGTTATGCGTAGCTAAAGTGGTCCTTTTTCGTACACTTCGACGAAGGATTCATACTAACAGAAATAATATAGACAAAGCTGAACGAATGGTATACGGGACGATATTAAATATGACAAGGGCGGTATTGAACAATAGGGCGGTATTGTATGGAAGGGCGGGAGCGGTATTGTATATCTTATGGAATATGTGGGAAGGGACCTTTGAATAATGGACAGAGGGCGGTGTTATTACATAACAGACAATAGAGACTGTGGGAATGGGAATGGGAATGCGGAACTGGAGGACCGAGGGGCGGAGATTGTTGTAGAGTGTGGAGTTGGGATAGCGCTTTTGCAAATAGAGCGGCGTTTGAATATGAAAAAGTGTGGACGAGAGCATATGGTATGACAGGCGGACAGAAAACGCTATGGGTGTATTACATATGGGCCGTGGGCGTTACTATATGCAGTGCTGGAGGAGGGCCGACAGGCCACGGAGAGGGAAGCGTATTACAAATGTTGTATTGTATGCACAGAGGTGAAGTGGTGTTAAGAGAAGGGAGGGGAGGTAATAAACTTGCAAAGCTCCGTTGTATAACATATGATATGTCATACCATTAAACACCGTTGTCGACACATATGCTCTGTCATACCATTAAACACCACTGTCAATTGGGAAGAGGTATTGTTAAACGAATGCATGTGAAATGGAGGGGCGATATGCAGTAGCGGTAATATATGCATAGACTATATTGATATATAAATGGAGGGGCGATATGCAGGTGTCGAGCCAACGTAGGTAGGGAGGGAGGAGCGTAGACTATATAAACTGTGATCTGGAGTGGGCGCAGGTTGTGTGAGGTGGGTTTGCAGTGTGAGGGATGAGTTGTGAGGTAGTGAGGATTATGCACAGTGAGAGGGTGTATTGTGGGTGAGTATGGGGCGTGGGGAAGTGATGGGTAGGAGAGAGGGAAGGGAGCGATGTTTAGGGAGATAGCAGATAGGGGAAATGGGTGAGGCGATAGGTATGGAGAGTGGAGGAGGCCAAAAGGCCGTTACAATTTTTTTTTGGAATGGTAGAGTTGCAGGACTGCAAAATTGCAGAGTGGCAGAGGCTGCAATTTGCAGAATTCAAGAACTGCAGAATTGCAGAATCTTCAGGAGCTGCAGGAGCTGCAAATGTCAGACCTGTGGATAATTGAAGAGATTAAAAAAATGCAAAATAACAGTATAGTAATAAGTAGGAGCAGCAAAAACTATTAAAAAACTGACTGAGCAAAGGAGAGGGAGTTATACCATAGGCAGAAATGCCAATAGTGGGACTGGGTTTGATACCATGTCAAACCAGGAGGTAACTCCTCAAATCAGAATGTGTTATTGAATGAAGAATGAACATGCATTTATACATGGAGGTGAGGCTATTGGGATTCATCTCTCAATGACTCTTGGCCTTCCTTATTTCCCAATATTATTTATTATACAAAATTAAATATCCACACCCATCCCATAGGATTAGGTGTCAATAGATAAAAAGATAACATGATAATAAAACTGCTAATTGTCTCAAAAATAATTATTATGTAATGGAAATATGTTAATAAGATAAAAACCTTTTGAGTTCTGACATGATATTAGAGCTTTGGTTGAACAAGGAGGTCTGAAGATAAATACATTGTCTTAGAATGATATCTCTATACTTTCGACATGCTCATTAAAAATGGCTCGCTCGACAAGAGATCGATATCTATATCTATATATATATATATATATATATATATATATATATATATATATATATATATATATATATATATATATATATATGTTCTGTGATGATTGATCGTGGCTCACAAAATTATTTTGACTCTTACTCTGTGGAATTAACACCGTGGAATTCATACAGGTCTCAAATAAAGTTCATCATATTATGATTCACTTCATTTATTGAATGGATACGGTGAACAATTCTTAGTGGTTCATTTCGTTAACTTGAGGCTCAAATTCCATCCTTCCTGCAATATAATTCCTGATCTCAGTTAAGATACAAAGGTTTGTGGCATGTATCCAGTGACACGCTCCTAATCAATGACTAACTGTGGAAATTTGATTTACATATACCTTTGCAGATCAAATTAACATTGTTGAGAAATGATTTCTAGGAAGTTGGCATCTATATAGTGATATTGCTAGCTGCAGTATTCACTATGATTATTTTCTTGTATAGCTTGCATATAAATGGGTCATATTGATGACTCATTCATGATTTGAAAGGCTTATAAGCTTTATGTGGCTCGGATTATGTATAATTTCTCCATACACTGTGGTGACTCGAGGTTCTTGTGTCGCATTACAGTAGAATTTATCACACATTTATGGCACGTACTCATCTACAGTGACACATTGACACGGATTAGTCAGTAGAGGAAAATCATTAGCTACAATTTCGATACAGTGGCTACAAGTTGTTTCATTGTAATCTTGTTTACAATATCATCGTGGGATAGATGGCACGTAGCTCATATAAAAATGACTTGGAATTATGAGGCATGGTTCAGATCTCATTGGATTGATGATAAGGTGGAGATAATCGTGACACTATGTTGAAAAATACATCAATGTATTGGTAATAATATATATAAGAAATATATATAACAACATCGTAAAGGCCACCTAGAGCAAGATTTGATGATACGATGATTAATACATGACTTGAAAACATAGATGGAAAAGGATATGTAATTTATTTATTATTATTTATTTATTTATTTTTTATACATTATTTATTTATTTGTTAGAAGCAGAAAAAAACAAACAACTTTTTATTAGAATAAAAATATGTTTACATATTCATTCATATAGAATATGATTCCAAGTAATCTCATTAAAACATTGAACATCAATTCCTCAAACTATAAACCCAAATCCTGAGGAGATGTGACATACATGTGCGCAATGAAAAGAACCAAAATAAATCAAGCATGCGGGCCCACAAAAAACCCATAAGGGATATAGAAATAAAGAACAAGAACAAGAATACAACCACTGGTCAACAACCAACCTAGGAAATAGGGACAAAGGCACAAGGCCCACATAAAATAAAGCCTACTAGAGGCATAGACATCCCAAAAGCAGGGGATAAACACAAAACTGGGATGCAAAAAAAACAAACCACAGAAGAGCCTCAAAGAAATGACCTTGAAACCCGGGACCTATGGCGACCCTGACCCACCTCCATCAACAAAAATCTAGGCAGTTGGAGCACAAGCCATAACCCACCGACCGCATCTGCAAGAAACTTCCCTGAGAGCCAACGAAACCGAGAGTCGGCTGCAGGGATGTAGAGGGGGTTGCATATGCAAGTCGGTAACCGAAACCCCCCTCAGGCGAAACCCCCGTGAAGACTTGTTTCTCAACCAGACATACCTAGCTGAGCAAAGGAGGAAGGTTTATATTGGCACAGGTTATTTTGAAACAGCTTGCAGTGTATTGGGCACACCTATACTCCCTTTTGAAATCCATTATCTCACGGATTAGATCCATCATGGAAAATTTCATTTGGGTGGGTAGGGGGGATGGAGGGAAATATAATATCACTTCTTGGGACAACATCAAAATGTTGAAGGACATGGGAGGATGGGGAACATTGGAAGTGGATATTTTTGGGAAGGCTCTCCTTAAATCTCTTTGGCACGGCCTGAACATACCTAGCACATGGTTGGATATCATAAAGTACAAATACTTGAAATAACGTAATGTGGAGGAGTGATACATGCAAGGCACACCTGGAAACACAAGGGGATCACACATATGAAAAAGCTTCAGAAATATATGACATCTTTACCATAAGAGATTGTGTTGGTCTTTGGGGAATGGGGAGAAAATTCTCATTGCCTCGGGAGACATTCGAGGCATTATTGATGTCGAAAATGTGAGTTGCAGCATAATTTTTTCCTTACATGCTCGCGGTATATTTTATGTGGGTGAGGCCATAAAATAATGGCAAGGGGGTGTTGTAGCCGCTACAACACCACCCAAAATTTTGGGTATATTTAAAATTTCGGGTTTCCCCTCTACTCGCCTAGGCGTTAAAGTCTTTCACCTGACTTGTAGTCAATGACATCCCGCCGACCTATCCCTAGCCCCTCACGAGTTGTCTCATCACCATGACTTGATGCTGTCGCTGCAGCCACACCATATGTGGGAAGGATCATCTAGCGTACGATCAAACATTCTTATCGCAGTCGCGCCATGTGTAATGAGATTTCCATGCATACGTTTGAATGGAAACCTTTTGTGTGTTGACAATTAAAGACCCTCTCACCGTGGGTCATTAAGCATGTTGACTGAATGCATATTTTAAACTCGTTAGTCTCATACGTTTTATCTAGGGGCACCATTTGCAAAGAATAACTGTGAACTAATTAATGTTATGTTGATTATACAGGTCCATCCCACGACTGATCAACTCATCATGATTGGCATGGCACCGAGAGAAATAAGATTAAGCCTCTTGCATCTGAAGAGATTAAGGAACCTGGGCTTGTCGACCATACTGTGGTTTCAAACGAATCTCTAGCTAAAGTTATGTTCGAAATCCAACAAATGATTCTACCCAAAGCGAAAGCAGTGATGTAGAGAGATATGTCAGACAGAACTCCTCTGAGGGTGGCAGCCAACATAAGTATTCTTTTAATATTGGAGGTGTTGAATCCTTTGAGCAGAAGTTGGAAGACGCACCAGAAGCATTGGGTATTGGTCCTCATGATTATGTTCCTATGACATATGTTTTAGAAATGGTCTGGTATCAAGAGTTGTTGAGATGTGCACCTATATTATTGATTCTGGGGCCTCTCATTTACTTTGGGCGAAGAACACAAAGTGGCTTGGGTGTAAGTGGACCTAGAGGCAAGGGTGGCCGTGGACTCTTTAACATCGACAAAGCAGAAAACATTATAGGGGTTAGCAGGCACATTCAATGAAGCAAATTTATGTTGCACATTTAAACCAAAGTCAAATAATGGCGAAGCACATTTTGTTTTTGGAGATTGTTTCAAATTTGATAAAAAAGCCATTTTACGAGGACGAACCAACAATGTTTGGGGCATTGAGCAGCATTGCAAATTGGGGACAGGGGCAATTATGGTTAAATCCAGCTACACGGTGGATGCAAAGGTTATGAGTTTATACAATTTAACATAGGTAAAATCATATAGGTTCAAAGCCATAGAAAATGGCGGAGCAAAACCATGTCAAAGACATTATGAATTGGCACGTTAAGTGGTCTAAGTGGTAATTTGTATATGAAACCAAGGCGCAAGGCCATGTAGTTTCGGAGCAATATAAAGTGGTGGATCACGAACCATATGAAGACATATTTTGAATAGGACGTAAACATATCTGTGGCGGATATAATGATCCAAGCGTATGGGTTAAACGTAGAGTGAAGTGCATGGTATGTTACAATAACCATGGCACGTTGCATGTGCACAAATGCTCGATGGTGTATAGCAAATAAATACATTCGGTGATCCAACCATAGTGCGAGCGGTCAACCTTATGTGTAAGACATGGGGTAGAGTGTATGACAGACCTCTAGTAGCGTGTGATAATGACCATGGCCACGTTGCATGGAATCAAAGGCTCGTCGGCAGTTTTCAAATCGTGGTTAATGATTTGAGAAGAAAATATACGTATGTTGCGGCCAAACTTATAATTAAGGTGCAAGTGATCAGAACCATATGAAATTCATGACAATAGAGCTTAAACATTTCGATGGTGCGGTTTTGACTTATGTTAAAACGTGTTGAGCGAATACAGAATGGTCAAGGGTTATGTTTAAGACATGGAGCGGGCGCAAAGGTTCGAAGGTAAACGTTTGGAGCAGACGCATATATATATGTATATCGGTCAAACCTCACCATTGAAAGATGCAACACAATTACATATGGGTGAAAACAGTTCGGTGGTGCAGTGTTCATCCACGTAGGGTAGGTATGGCGTTCAACCTTACGCATGAAACATGGCGCAACGTTGCATGGAGCCACACGTCGATGGCAGGTCTTTCAAACTGTGGAGCAAACAAATATATAAAGCGGTCAAAACATTAGGGTTAAAACATGGATCAGAGCTGTAAAGAAATACATTGCATTTTCTATGACAGAGTTCTGTGCTCTGGGGAAGTTATATAATATACGGTCAAAACGCGCGTTCAAACATGGAGTCCAACCTGGTAACACACCTACGACGACAACGTTACAGCAACCGTCGAACAATCATAAGCAGAAGAAGCTCAGAAGTACATGAACGCGTTGCCAAGTGGTGCAATGCTTCTGCGCTGGAGTTTAAATATGGAACGTATCATATAATGGCCCAATGCATATTTAAAAGTGGAGCGGAATGTCATAACGAAACTGTAGTGGAAATATTCTGATAACTATGGCGTGATTTATGACAGTATAATTTCCAACCGGATGGAGATTGTTGATACAGGTTCATAAACTGTCAGATATTATCTATGAACAGGCTGTAAAATGTGCAATGGGTGATAGAGCAGGTCCAGCTCATCTCTCGTGCCAAGTCAGGTGCCAAGTCATGCCAAAAAAAAATCGTATCACCCTTCTTCAGCGTTGTCGACTCTTATGGGAAGCTGCGTTATCGGCCTTGGTATGAAAACTTCTTTATTCAGTTATGTTTTTGGAATCTACCACAACTAACAAGAAAAACGCTCTATTGAATCAGCACTATTTGCGTGGGAAAAATCTATTTGTTTTCGATCTGGCAGAAGGAAGGTATCAGCCACACCATGCATGGAATACATGCCGCGCTAGTTTACAAGGCACACCAACCTTTTGAACGCATGGCGCCATCCCGCGTGATGTTTGGATGATTTCTTGGAGAAGAGAGTGAAGCGTTTCACACACATTACATCCAAACGCAGAAGGAACAGTCGCTGAGTCGCATGGTGGGTGGAGAAAATGAAAATGCGACTTGCGACCCTGAGCAGTCGCGCGACCCCTTCAGGTCGCTAAGTCGCAATGTATGCCACTGGGCAAGAAGCGCGACCACGCGACTGTGCGACTCTCCTAAGGTCGCAGGTCGCAGAATGACATACCCGTAGAGAAATGCGACTCCGCCAGTTTTGTGACCCCTTGATGGCTTTGTCTTTTTCGCCACGTATTTGGCCACTTCTATCTCGACTCCTTGTGATGGCTTTGTCTTTTTCGCTCAATTGGTTGTGGCATCTGGAAGAATTTTTCAGCCCCTCCAATCGGCCCATTTAAAATAATCTCACTTGGTTGCACTGCCAATTATAACCAGACTCCACCTCCAACAAATTGATGAATGCGACCCTCACAAATTTGGCCAAGGAAAATATAGTGGTTAAAATCAACAATGCATAAGGAATTTGGCTGCCTCGAGCTTACAAATCCATGTGCTAATACAAGTTTCTCCTTAAACCCTCACGCTCACGCTTAGATTTTGTTGCTACGCCCAAACGAGGGAGCGTGTCGATGCTAGCTTGGGCGCCAGAGCATGTTTAACAGGCATCCAACGATGGCTAAATCTTTGCGAAGAGTTTTGGATCCCTTCCAAATTGTCCACAACTGTTAGAGGCAGAAGGACGCCGTTTTAAGCTGGGCTTCTACGCGTGGCAGATCTAAGGCGTTTTACATCCACGGGCTGCCAACACACTTGGAAGGGAAGAGTGAAGATGTAGATAACAAAAGGATCGTGTGTTGAAATGCGCGAAGTCCGCATTTCGAACTCGGTCTACAACCATACTAATCTGCATTTACAGCAGTTGAAGAGACACAGAAACGGCCTACTCAAGCCATTCTCTCTGATGACAAAGTCTTGACCACACAGGGGTCTAAATTTATTTTTCTTCGCTCTTGCAAATTAATTAAAACGCCTTTAGCATTATTATTGTTTCAATCATAGAGATATGTGACCTACGTTATTTTATTGCAGGAAGAACCTTTCAGTCTACACAAAGAGCCAGAGTTTTCCTCAGCAAACAACGGGACCTTCTCAAAACAAGTCGCGGAGGTCGCAAATATGCCTAGGGCGCAAGTCGCATATGCGCTGAGGTCACAGGTCGCAAATCCAGGGAGGTCGCAGGTCACACATTTACCTGGGTCACGAGGTCGCAAATCTAAGGAGGTCGCAGATCCAGGGAGGTCGTAGGTCACACATTTACCTGGGTCGCGAGGTCGCAAATCTGCTGAGGTCGCAGGTCGCAAATATGCCTAGGTCGCAAGTCGCATATTCGTTGAGGTCGCAGGTCGCACGTTTGCCCCGGGTCGCAAGTCGCAGAGGTCGCTAGGTCGCTAAGTCGCACCCCTTGGTAAATGCACGACAGCGCGACCCAGCGACCCAGCGATTAGGTCACAGGTCATAGAAAAGACTGGGTCGCAAGGAAGCCCAACCGTCGGGAAGCTGAAAAGTCAGGGACCCCAGAGGGCAAGCTTTGCCCTATAAATACGTCCTTCGGGAACTTGAAATGGGCTTTTTCTTTTTTGGAGACTCAAGAGCTACATTGCATTGTATTGAAAGATTATACTCTTGTGCATGTGAATACAAATACTTGTTAAAACCCCTTTGTTTGGATGATGTGTTTTACTGCGTGAACACTAAGTGTATTTTATTATATAGTTTCAGAACATCTTTTGATTAATGAAGCTGCCCTCTTTATAGCATCATTTATGCATCATGGCTATCTGTGTTTGTGTTGATGATGTTCAGTTTACCATTTGCTCTATTAATGAATGTTAATGAACTATTTTGTTAGCATTTCATTTTATCTTTCAGAAAGTAAAGGGACATCTCACCATAAAGAACTATTTATGTTGTGGTCAGACTACCTTACAAGCAGTACCCCAAAGACGTGTTGCTAACAACATCTCCTTAGGCATACATGCTTTATTTATTGCCTCGCTACGCATAGTGTTTTATTCATGTTTAATGCATCAGTCATGTATTCTGTATCATGTGAATAAGTGTGTGTCCGCAGGTTCAATCAGGTTCTTTTGAGACCGAAGGGAAGGCGTCTTAAGCGGTAGCTGGACCCACACCGCGGACGAGATCCCTACTCCAAACAGTTCAAGGTCTAATTGGGACTTTCTACCGGGGAGATCCCCTACTGTTGGCGGACAATTTTTCCCGTCAACAGATTTGGTGCTAGAAGGAGGGCCTGAACCTCCAACCATGTGGTTAACGAGAAGGGGGGGGGCCAGATGACAAGCTGAGCCCTTAGAGCCTGCAGTTAATCTCATATTTGTAATGGCTCGTTCCCAAATCATTCTCCCGAGATGTTTGTGGGAGTTTTATGAGCCTGGGTACTACATCTCCGATGAACTTATTTATCACTTGTCCCAGTTAAAATTTGATGGTGAAAATGGGGTGTCCATAACCCAACACTGTTCAGATTTTTGTGACTTTGGTGAGTGCTATGAAATTGACAATGAGGGTTTGTTTTGTTTGCTTTTCTTCCTCACCCTCAAAGGTCGCGCTAAGCAATGGTGCTGCACTTTGCCGGAATCTTCCATCCACTCATTTGAACAACTCGCCAGTGAATTACAACAAGCTTTTCACAGGTATGATTTTCATAACGTTTTACTAAAGATAAATGACATCAGAATGGAACCTCAGGAATATTTAGATGAGTTCTCTATCAGATTCGTTCATTATTGTTTTGAGTTCCCTGAAAAGGATGTCGATTGGAGGTTGTTAAGAGAACAGTTCGCGTATGTGATTCTCGTTTCCCTTGAACCGTTTCAGTTAGCAACCCGACCTGAGCCTAGTGTTCCCTATGACAACCCGCAAGTCAACGGTTGTTCTGACTTTGATTCTTTCATGTACCATGTCGAATCTGAACACCCCAGTGGCTCATTATCTCTTTTGGCTCATGAAACTTACCCCGAGCCCACTCGATGTCTCCCTGGACTTAGTCCTAAATCTGGTTCACATTCGAATTATGAATCAGATTCACATTCGGATGATGAATCTGGTTCACATTCGGATTATGAATCTGGTTCAGATTCGGATTATGAATCTAGTTCATATTTGGATTACGAATCTGGTTCAGATTCGGATGATGAATATGGTTCACATTCGGACTATGAATCTGGTTCACATACGGATTATGAATCGACTCCTACCCCGCATAAAGTTGATTCCCTTACAAGGTCTGCCAGATCATCGTTTTCTCTTAATGACACGGATGCGCGGGTCGGAAAGCCTCGTATGGTTAACTCCCCTGCGACTCAATCTATTCGTTCATTACTTCCCGGTTGGTTTCCCGATCCCGCCACACCAGTGTTTTCTTCGAGACATTCAAAATTTCCTTATACTGGTATTGGCGACAATCATAAGCACGCAGATGGTGTTCCACCATCACAGATCAAAATCGATGAATCTTTTAGATCTAATTTTTCTCACTCGGAATCTTTAGACAACCATGGGAGCGATTATCTGACTGGGCAACCTCAAGATGTCCTCTTAATTGATCCGTCCCAGTCGGTAACTCTCGGGGAGCCTGACATGCCAGGTACCCAACTCGACCACATAGATGATTGTAGCGATCACTCCTTATCTGAAAACATATTCAATCATACCGTTGAGGATTGTCACTCACATTTCTTTTCGGACCATATGGAGACACCAACATTCGATGATTCGCTTTGGGAAGTTTCAAGTACCCATCAGAAAGTCGAAGCGCTTCAGCTTCTACCAACCGTTTCTGAGATAACCATCCCCAAATACCATGCTCCTCCCAGCATAACTACGGTAAATCCACCCTACCCTGGAGAATCTAAAGAATCTGATACATCAATCTATCAATCTGTCAGCGTGCAAACATTTGACCAAATTGATACCAAGCCCACTGACATTCTGCAACCCACCACAATCCATGATCACATTTACTCGCCTGTTGATCTCGCCAAGCAGTAAAAGTTGGAAAGCCCCTTACTCAAAGGTCTAGAGTTTGTTCAAGGCGGTGAGGAATTTCAGGCTCCACTAAACGTGGATTCAGATCCCCATACCCTCGACCAAACCCAGGAGCAACCCCGGACTAGGATTTTCGAAACTAGGGTTTCTACGCTTGGATGCACATGCATCTATAATTCGCCTGGAACTTGCTTATTGTTTCCATTCCATAAAACTGATGGTCCTCAACACCATGATGAGATTGCCGGTCAAATCGATCAACCCCATTCGGTGGATGTGCCTACAAATAGGCAATGGCTTACCCAGCACCCATCAGACCTAGGATTGTGCATGGATGAACGTGTGTCATGTATAAATGTTGGGTTTCGAGAACATATTGCTGGTTATCAAGATGAGAATGGGACTCATCTTGAATAATCTGTTCTGGCATGTTCTTTGGTAAGTATATCTGATCATTTTTCCATGGCACCTGCTCCTCAGGTAAGTTTTGTTGCTGCTGCACTTTTTTGGATACTGGCTCTGATCCTGATCATTTTTGTCGTTGCAGGATGCAAATTAAGGTGGTGGCTACACTGGAAAACTGATTTTACATAACCCGACCACATCATTGGTTAAACTAGGGTTTAGGTGTAGGCTAGCTAGGACATGCAATAAATTTTTTTTTTAGTTCAAAGTTAATTAGGTTTACTTGCCAAATTTTTACTTCATAGTTTAAAAGTGTGTTTACTATTCTTGTTTAAGACTAATATCCTAGGCATCATCATGTTACAATTGTTTTTCATTCATTTCTTTTTAGTTTGCTTGCTGTTGCATAAATAATCACTGCTTGTATTTGCACTTACTGCTGGATTGATCGTTCTCACACATGGTGTTGCATTGCATCTTGAGCCTCGCCTATTACATTGCATCATACGCTCTCTTCCTTACATCAGTTCTGTCATATCGCCTGCCACTTCATGAGCCCTCATTGCAGCCCTATCACCTCATGATATTGTTTGCCCTGACTGTTGAAACAATAACCCCATTGTTTGCATGAGGTTGTGGTGGCTATCTCAAGAGGCAGCTTTCTCTTAGGACAAGTCATTGAATTCGCATTCTCAACAAGATTCCTATGAGTCTAAAATTATTTAGCCTGGGAGATATGAGTCGGTTGATTGTGGGAGACCTAATGAGTTTGAAATGGCCCATACCCGTAAGTCTAAAATTTGTGCCCATCATAGTCTTGGACGTTTTAATGATTTGTCTGCCCGCTTCGCCTATTGTGGTGAATGGGATGTGAAGGTTCGGCACAAGGGCAAACCCAAATCAGGATATCTGTCAGTTTTTGTAACACAAGAAAAAACCTCTCTTGCTCGTAAAATAAGTTGGGATCCCTCATCCGCCCATGAAAAATAAGTGCCACGAGCACATGAAAATAAGTGCTACAAGCACATGAAACAAATAAGGGTAGAGGATCGAGAAAGGCTTCCTGCACAGAGAGGTAATGCAACGACTCCGCCGGGGTACTGACCAGGCTCGCTGGCAGTGGAGCAACGTTTGTGATTTCTTGAAGTGACTCCGCCGGGGTACTGTCCAGGCCTGCTGGCAGCGGAGCAACACCAGAAACTTACTTTCAAAATCCTGAAAATAATAAAGCTAGTGCCTTGCTCTTCACATCGTCAACAAACTACTGGCGTCTGTGAGCTTTCTCTTTAATATGTTTCTGATTAGCGAGACTTAGTTGAGGCACAAGGATTAGGCATACCTGTAAAGGGCCAGAGTAATACAAAGCGGTACCCGCGGAGCTTGTTCAATATTCCCTTGCATCACTATCTTGGCTCAGACCTTTGTTGTGATATTGACAGAGATACTGGATTCTACCAGTGGTTCGCCATTTGTTGTATCCGCTACAACACCACCCAAAATTTTGGGTTCCCCCTCTGCTCGCCTAGGCGTTAAAGTCTTTCACCCGACTTGTAGTCAACGACATCCCGCCGACCTATCCCCATCCCCTCACGAGTTGTCTCATCACCATGACTTGATGTTGTCGCTGTAGCCACGCCAGATGTGGGAAGGATCATCTAGCGTATGCTCAAACATTATTATCGCAGTCGCGCCATGTGTAATGAGATTTCCATGCATACGTTTGAATGGAAACCTTTTGTGTGTTGACAATTAAAGACCCTCTCGCCGTGGGTCATTGAGCATGTTGACTGAATGCATATTTTAAACTCGTTAGTCTCATACGTTTTATCTAGGGGCACCATTCGCAAAGAATAACTGTGAACTAATTAATGTTATGTTGATTATACAGGTCCATCCCACGACTGATAAACTCATCATGATTGGCATGGCACTGAGAGAAATAAGATTAAGCCTCTTGCATCTGAAGAGATTAAGGAACCTGGGCTTGTCGACCATACTGTGGTTTCAAACGAATCTCTAGCTAAAGTTATGTTCGAAATCCAACAAATGATTCTACCCAAAGCGAAAGCAGTGATGTAGAGAGATATGTTAGACAGACCTCCTCTGAGGGTGGTAGCCAACATAAGTATTATTTTAATATTGGAGGTGTTGAATCCTTTGAGCAGAAGTTGGAAGACGCACCAGAAGCATTGGGCATTGGTCCTCATGATTATGTTCCTGTAACATATGTTTCAAAAATGGTCTGGTATTAAGAGTTGTTGAGATGTGCACCTATATTATTGATTCTGGGGCCTCTCATTTACTTTGGGTGAAGAACACAAAGTGGCTTGGGTGTAAGTGGACCTAGAGGCAAGGGTGGCCGTGGAATCTTTAACATCATCAAAACTATGAGAAAACATTATAAGGAGCGCACATTCAATGAAGCAAAGCTATGTTGCACATTTAAACCAAAGTCAAATAATGGCGAAGCACATTTTGTTTTTGGAGATTGTTCAAATCTTATAAAAAAAGCCATTTTTCTGAACCAACAATCATTCTGAGTTGTGTGGGCAACTTGGAAAATTGGGGACAAGGGGCAATTATGGTTAAATCCAAGCTACACGGTGGATGCAAAATTTATGAGTTTATACAATTTAACCAAGGCAAAATCATATAGGTTCAAAGACATAAGAAATGGCGGAGAAAAACCATGTCAAGACATTATGAATTGGCACACATTCGATCGGTCTAAGTTGTGTTGTATATGAAACCAAGGCGCAAGGCCATGTAGTTTCCAAACAATGTAAAGTGGTGGATCACTAACCATATGAAGACATATTTTGAATAGGGCGTAAACATATCTATGGCATATATAATGATCCAAGCGTATGGGTTGAACATAGAGTGAAGTGCATGGTATGTTACAATAACCATGACACATTGCATGTGCGCAAATGCTCGATGGTGTACAGCAAATAAATACATTCGGTGATCCAACCATAGTGCGAGCGGTCAACCTTATGTGTAAGACATGGGGCAGAGTGTATGACAGACCTCTAGTAGCGTGTGATAATGACCATGGCCACGTTGCATGGAATCAAAGGCTCGTCGGCGGTTTTCAAATCGTGGTTAATGATTTGAGAAGAAAATATACGTATGTTGCGGCCAAACTTATAATTAAGGCGCAAGCGATCAGAACCATATGAAATTCATGACAATAGAGCTTAAACATTTCGATGGTGCGGTTTTGACTTATGTTAAAACATGTTGAGCGAATACGAGAATGGTCAGGGATCGTTGATCTTTAAGACATGGAGCGGGCGCAAAGTTTCGAAGGTAAACGTTTGGAGCAGACGCGTATATATATATATATATATATATATATATATGTATATCGGTCAAACCTCACCATTGAAAGATGCAACACAATTACATATGGGCGAAAACAGTTTGGTGGTGCAGTGTTCATCCACGTAGGGTAGGTATGGCGTTCAACCTTACGCGTGAAACATGGCGCAATGTTGCATGGGCACGTTGCATGGAGCCACACGTCGATGGCAGGTCTTTCAAACTGTGGAGCAAACAAATATATAAAGAAGTCAAAACATTAGGGTTAAAACATGGATCAGAGCTGTAAAGAAATACATTGCATTTTCTATGACAGAGTTCTGTGCTCTGGGGCAGTTATATAATATACAGTCAAAACGCGCATTCAAACATGGAGTCCAACCTGGTAACACACCTACGACGGCAACATTACAGCAACCGTCGAACAGTCATAATGAAAAGAAGCTCAGAACTACATGAACGCGTTGCCAAGTGGTGCAATGCTTCTGCGCTGGAGTTTAAATATGGAACGTATCATATAATGGCCCAATGCATATTTAAAAGTGGAGCGGAATGTCATAATGAAATTGTAGTGGAAATATGCTGATAACTATGGTGTGATTTATGACCGTATAGTTTCCAACCGGATGGAGATTGTTGATACAGGTTCATAAACCGTCGGATATTAGCTATGAGCAGGCTGTAAAATGTGCTATGGGTGATAGAACACGTCCAGATCATCTCTAATGCCAAGTCAGGTGCCAAGTCATGCCAAGAAAACCATATCACCCTTCTTCAGCCTTGTCGACTCTGATTGGAACCTGCGTTATCAGCCTTGGTATGAAAACTCCTTTATTCAGTTGCGTTTTTGGAATCTGCCACATCTAACAAGAAAAACGCTCTATTGAATCAACACTATTTGCGTGGGAAACATCTATTTGTTTCCGATCTGGCAAAAGGAAGGTATCAACCGCGCCATGCATGGAATACATGCCGCGCTATTTTACAACGCACGCCAACCTGTTGAATGCATGGCGCCATCCCGCGTGATGTTTGGATGATTTCTTGGAGAAGAGAGTGAAGCGTTTCACACACATTACATCCAAACGCAGAAGGAAAAGTCGCTGAGTCGCATGGCCGGTGGATCAAATGAAAATGCGACTTGCGACCCTGAGCAGTCGCACGACCCCTTCAGGTCGCTAAGTCGCAATGTATGCCACTGGGCAAGAAGCGCGACCACGCAACTGTGTGACTCTCCTGAGGTCGCAGGTCGTAGAATGACATACCCATGGAGAAATGCGACTCAGCCAGTTTTGCGACCCCTTGTCATGGCTTTGTCTTTTTTGCCACATATTTGGCCACTTCTATCTCGACCCCTTGTGACGGCTTTGTCTTGTTCGCTCAATTGGTTATGGCATCTGGAAGAATTCTTCAGCCCCTCCAATCGGCCCATTTAAAATAATCTCACTTGGTTGCACTGCCAATTATAAGCGGACTCCACCTCCAACAAATTGATGAATGCGACCCTCACAAATTCAGCCAAGGAAAATCTAGTGGTTAAAATCAACAATGCATAAGGAATTTGGCTGCCTCGAGCTTACAAATCCATGTGCTAATACAAGTTTCCCCTTAAACCCTCACGCTCACACTTAGATTGTGTTGCTACGCCCAAAAGAGGGAGCGTGTCGATACTAGCTTGGGCGCTAGAGCATGTTTAACAGGCATCCAACGATGGCTCAATCTTTGCGAAGAGTTTTGGATCCCTTCCAAATTGTCCACAGCTGTTAGAGGCAGAAGGACGTCGTTTTAAGCTGGGCTTCCACGCGTGGCAGATCTAAGGCGTTTTGCATCCACGAGCTGCCAGCGCACTTGGAAGGAAAGAGTGAAGATGTAGATAACAAAAGGATCGTGTGTTGAAATGCGCGAAGTCCGAATTTCAAACTCGGTCTACAACCATACTAATCTGCATTTACAGCAGTTGAAGAGGCATAGAAATGGCCTACTCAAGCCATTCTCTCTGATGACAAAGTCTTGACCACACAAGGGTCTAAATTTATTTTTCTTCGCTCTTGCAAATTAATTAAAATGCCTTTAGCATTATTATTGTTTCAATCGTAGAGATATGTGACCTACGTTATTTTAGTGCAGGAAGAACCTTTCAGTCTGCACAAAGAGCCAGAGTTTTCCTCAGCGAACAAGGGGACCTTCTCAAAACAAGTCGCAGAGGTCGCATAATCTGGGCAGGTCGCAGGTCGCACATTTGTCGAGGTCGCAAGTCACAGATCTAGAGAGGTCGCAGGTCGCACATTTACCTGGGTCACGAGGTCGCAAATCCAAGGAGGTCGCAGGTCGCAAATCTGCTGAGGTCGCAGGTCGCAAATATGCCGAGGTCGCAAGTCGCATATTCGTTGAGGTCGCAGGTCGCACATTGCCCTGGGTCGCAAGTCGCAGAGGTCGCCAGGTCGCTAAGTCGCACCCCTTGGTAAATGCACGACAACGCGACCCAACGACCCAGCGACTAGGTCGCAGGTCGCAACAACGGCTCAGGTTGCAGGTCACAGAAAAGACTGGGTCACAAGGAAGCCCAACCGTCGGGAAGCTGAAAAGTCAGGGACCCCAGAGGGCAAGCTTTGCCCTATAAATACTTCCTTCGGGAACTTGTAGGGGGCTTTTTCTTTTGGAGACTCAAGAGCTACATAGCATTGTATTGAAAAATTATACTCTTAGGCATATGAATACAAATACTTGTTAAAACCCCTTTGTTGGATGATGTGTTTTGCTGTGACAACACTGTGTGTATTCCTTGTACAGTTTCAGAACATCCTATGATTAATGAAACTGCATTCTCAGTAGCATCATTTATGCATCATGTTTATCTATGCTTGTGTTAATGATGTTCATTTTTTCATCGCTTTTTTAATGGATGTTAATACCTTTGTTTATTAGCATTCCGTTTTATCTTTCAGGAAGTAAAGGGGGGATCTCGCCATAAATAAATATTTCTTTTGTGGTCAGATACCTTACAAGCATAACCCCAAAGACGTGCTGCTAACTGCATCTCTTCGGGCGTATATGTTTTATTTATTTTCTCGCTACGCATAGTGTTTCGGACATGTTCAATGCATTAATCATGTATTTTGTATCATGTGAATAAGTGTGTGTCCGCAGGTTCAATCAGGTTCTTTTGAGATCGGAAGGGAAAGTAACTTAAGCGGTAGCCGGACCCACACCCTGGACAGGATCCCTATTCCAAACGGTTCAAGGTCTAATTGGGACTTTCTACCGGGGAGATCCCCTACTGTTGGCCGAACATATTTTCCCGTCAACAGGGGGATATCCAGTTTGGAAGGAGGCAGATGACTTGGAGTTAAGGTGCTCATGTGCAGAGCAATGGGACAGTTATAAAAGAAGACTAAGATGCACTGGATTATATCTATCTGACAGGGGGGATCACCTATCCTGGGGTGGCATACTAAAAAAAAACTTGGTACAGACATGGGAGATATAGAAGGATATTTTTCAAATCATGCGGGGGCCATTCTAACAAAGCTAGGCTTTTAAGATATGGATTTCTAACGTACCTATCAAAATCATTATCTTTCTCTGGCTTGTGTGGAGAAATACAAATATTATGTGGGAGAACTTAACCATTAGAGGAAATTTCAGCCTAAAAGTGGCCTCCTAAGGAAAAATAATAAAATAATAGCCAAAATAATAAAATGATAGTTATGAATTTCGAGGGAAAAAAAAGAAAAAAAAAAAGAAAACTACTTTTTTTTAAAATTTTATTTTTGGCTTCCCTCCTTATAGGTTTAATCAAATTTCAAGTGTACACTCATTTGATGTGGAATTAAATTCCACATCAAACAAGTACCCATTTTCCATACTTTTGATAAGACCCACATTGAAAAAAATTGAAGATACATTAAAAAAACGTGTTGAACACGCATTTTTAATGTATCTTCAATGTTTATCAATGTGGGTCTTCTCAAAAGTATGCATGATGGGTACTCGTTGGACGCATAATTTAATTATGCATACAACGAGTTTCTACACTTGAAATTTGAGTAAAAAGCCAAAAATACAATAAAAAAAAAGTAGTTTTTTATCTTTTCTATTTGTTAAGTCTCAAATTTGCCTAATTTTTTGACACCTTTCCTAGGCCTTGTCTCCCCTATTTTTGAACTCCTTCCACCCGTAATTATGCTTAGTTCAGCCATATTGTTTAGTTTTGGCTAAAAGGGTGCTAAAAGCTTAAGATATGTCAAATTAACATAATAAGTGTCATTTTTCCTTGAACTTAAAGTATTCTTTGATCCAACTATATCTTTATTGAATATCACTTCGACTGATCTAAAAATCATGTGTATATTTTCTTTGATTCGAAACAGCTCTGCAAATTCCCGAAGGTAGCTCGTGCGGCCCCATTTCCTGCAGAAGCTCTGGAATTCCTGTAGACACCGATTTCCTGCAACCGTCCTGATTTCCTGCAAAGAAATCGGCGGTTGACTATGTTCTACTTATTTCTAGATCAAGAAAGAACATGGGTTTTGTGGGGAATTTGTCGCACATGGAGGTTGTCCTATTGGCTGCTTCAAACCTCCTTCTAAAAGAATCCAAATGTTACATACTTCTTCTCGTGACCACATGAGGAGGCAACTTCAGCTATGTAATGGAAATCATCTAATCCATGCTTTCAGTCATGGATTAGACTTAACAGAAGCTACTTTTGATGATATGGACCTGTATTCTTAGCTGATAGCTTAGATTAGTAATTTTCCTTATTCGAGTCAAATATGGGCTTTTGAGACTGTATAAAATCAGATGTATTTCATATTGTAAGGGGTTGTTTGGTTGGGATTTTTGGTGATAAGAAATATATGAGATTGTACTTAGTTGTATACTTTCAGATTAATATAATATCTTATGTTATGTCTACCTTGCTGAGCAATCTCTTCGAATTTTGAAGGGGTTGTGAGTGAGGGAGGGCCCCCTTTGCTCACAACTCCTGTAGCACAGTGTGTGTGTGTGTGTTTAATTCTTTTTTATGCAACAATAATTATTCTACACAACTAATGCACTCTTTCTAAAGTTTCAGCAACATTTTTTTAATTGATTAAATGATTAAATTTCTTATGTTAATGTGTTAATTTCATTTTATCAAAGCTAGGATATACGCTGTCTAAGTTGGTTTCTTGATTGTTGTAATTTGATATTTTATCTTTTCATAGTCAATATCAGCAATACTGAGAGCTGTAGAGGGATGTTGTAAGTCCACTCCATAGCCTTTGCTGCTAAGCATTAATGCAGGAAAGAGGCATTAGTTGGTGTGTGGATGAATAGTTAATTTATGAACACTAGCAGTAATAATCCTGCATATATTTTTCATAGTATCTCATAAGCTTACCAACCCTGGGTTGACAATTTATGATTGGAAAATTATAAGTCTAAAATTTGACTCAAAATTTTGGTGTCGTTGTCGGGGAGGTGCTAAGGGATGTTACTGAAAGTGTTTTAATTTGATTTTTTTTATTTTTTTTTTGTAGGACTGGAGGAGTCGAAGTGATAAGATGAAGGGCAAAGCCCATGCACCCACAGAGGTCATAAATTCACCAAAGTCATGTCCTGATTGTTTGGTAAGTAGAGTTTTTGAATTTGTTTGTATAATATATGAATAGGGTCCAATATTTTCAAATTTTTTTTGTGGTGGTGTGAGCACCAATTCATTTACTAATACACTCGCCAGAATAAGGAAGTCTGCAAGAAATAAGACAACAAAGAAATAAGAATCCGAACAGGAGGTATGTAGTCCTGAGCAGGTTAATATGTCAACAACAAAATCCTCTGTTGGAAAATATTCTGTTGCTGCCCATCTCATATCTCCCCTTACAAGTAATACAACATCTCTACTCAGTGGTCATCCTGAAGAGGAATTCCTTGTGAATCTTGTCATAGAAACAGAGTTCCAAACCATTGATTCTGAAGAATTTGTAGCCTTCCAAGGTCCCACTCTTTCTTGGACTGATATGGCTCATCTAGAAGGCACTGATGAGAATGAGGAGAAACTAGTCACATTTGAATTTCCTATCGGGGAGACTAGTGGAGCTACTCAGATGAAAAACATTCCTCCCTCAGACTTGCCTAACTTTCGTGGTGCCTCTAGTGAAGACCTTGATGCCTTCCTATTTGAATTCGATGTACTATGTAGAAGTTATGACTATTCTTCCAATGCTCAGAAGCTGAAGTTATTTCCTACAACATTGAAGGATGCAACTCTCAGGTGGTTTATGGGGTTGGGATCAAACTCCATTGCAACTTGGGATGAAATGAAGAAGGTGTTTTTGAAAAAATATCAAGACTATTGAAAAACTAGGGATATTAGGGAATAAATATTTGGCATGACTCAAAAGGAAGGGGAGAGCCTTGAATATTTGGTGGAAATATTCCAATATAAACTACAAAGATCTAAGATGAATCAATTAGATCAAGAGCCCAAGAGAAAACCATTTTTCTTAGGGAAATCAGATCAAAGTATCTGGAGGTCTTAAATTTAATGGGAGCAAGTGATGTATCAAAGTTGAGTTATGATGATGTGTGTGAGCTTTGTAGAATATATTCTAGAGGAAATTCAAAGGTTGGAGGAGGGTCAAGAGACACTTCTTCCATGCTTGTTAAATCAGTTGCTGGAGCTAGAGTAACCCAAGCTGAAATGGGTAATTTATTTGAAAATTTTAAGACTGATATTCTTAGCACTTTGTCTTCACAATTGGATGTTTTGCATGCTAAGAATAAAAATGACAAATATGATGAACTGGAGAAATCCTTGGCCGTTTTCTACTCTAAATGCAGGAAGAAACATGCTCTAAGGGAACGACCTGCCAACAATATAGAGGTATGTCGAATTTGCAAAGCTGAGAATTCCACTGATCAATGTCCTTCTCTACCTGAATTTAAAGCAGTGTATATAGTAGATCAAGGAGCTGTCATTGCACTTTACGTAATGGAACCTCAAAAAATATGGAAGCCACGTCCTGCAGGTATGTCACAATCGCATTTCAATTTCCTTATGCTCAAAATCAGATGTGGAATATTCCAATGCCCTGGCAGCCTTGGCCCCCTCAACAACCTTGGCAGGGGAACTATTCTTACCCTACTGCACAAAGTTTCCCAACTTAAAATTTTTATCCTCCACAACCCACACTGCAAAAATGGTACAATCGCAACAAAAAATTCAATTGATTGCCCCACCAAATCAACCTCATTCCACACAACTATCTACTCATCCAATGTCTAACCCTAACAATAAAACCAAGCAATCTTCTCACACTATTCGATTGGTCACTTATCCCACTTTTCCTACCTACTGTATTGCACCACAACCGTTGCAATAAATTTTTGTCCATGTGTTATAGGAATTTATTGTGTCGCAGCAGAAAATTTATGTTCCTATGTTGCAAGAGTTTCCTGTGTTGCTGCAGGAAATTAAACTTAGATCAGGAAAAGTGGTGACTCAGCCCAAAAGAATTGAAGAGATTGTAGAGGAAGATACTATGGAAATACCTGAAGATGAAACTAAAATTGAACTAGCAAAACCATCTGCCTCAAGGCCACAAGAATATTCCTCATCCCATACGGTCCAACCTCCCTTTCCATAGAGGTTGGAAATGGAAATAAAAAAACAACCTGATTTTGATCTTGTGTCTGAACTGAGAAATATGTGCATTAAGATCCCATTACTGTAAGCAATCAAGGATATCCCAACTTATGCCAAAACAATGAAGGAACTATGTACCAAGAAACCAGGGAGACAAAAGAAAGAACTCTCCACAATTCAAGTAGGTGGAAAGCTTGCAAGTTTAATGTCCACCAGATTTGTGACTGAAAAATATGCAAACCCAGGAATCCCTGTGGTTACCACCTTTATCAATGGGTATCCCATAAAGAACAATTTGACTTATTTGGGTGCGGCCATTAATGTGATGACTATGGAGAATTTATCTCATATAGGATCCTTTGACTTATTACCCACTCCTACCATGTTAGAATTAGCAGATAGGTCTAAGGTAAAGCCAAAGGGGGTATTAGAAGGCATTGTCATCTCATTGGATTCTTGGGAGTAACCTGTATACTTTTATGTTCTTCAACCTAAAACCAACTTGCGAGAGCATCCATTGATCTTTTGGAGGCCATGGTTAGCCACGACTAATGCCTACATAGGGTGTAGATCTGGATACATGACCATCACTCATGGGGTTGGAACAAAGAACATCAATATGTATCCCCCCGCTAAACCCCCCTTGAGATTGGAGAATACACATTGGGTTGAAGAAGAAGAGAATGATTCAGAGTGTACCTAACCAATTTTAACAATAGCCCATGCCATGAGTCTTAAGGAAAATTCCGAGGAAAATCTGATAAATTGTTGTATCTCTAATCCTGATTTTCCGCAACATTTAGAAAAACAGTCTAGTCATAATTTAGATATCATTACCAACCTATAGGATTTTTATGAACATAGTACAGATTCTGAATTACATTCAGACCTCTTATCTGCATTTCCTGAATATTCAATGACTGAATGGGGGAGTAAGGTAGTGGAAATTTTTCCTGAAAAAGGCTTTAAACATTAATTTTTCCTTAACTCCTCAACAAGAAAAACAATTAATTCAAACATTGAAAAATTTTTCAGATACATTTGCATGGGAATATACAAATATGAGGGTCTTTCACCTAGACACATGCATTCATCATATTTATATAGAAGAAAAGATTAGGCCTATGAGACAACCACAAAGGAGGATGAACCTTGCTTTAAGGGAAATTGTAAAAGATGAATTGCAGAAATTGTTAAATGTAGGGTTCATCTATCCTATCTCAGATAGCCAGTGGGTATCCCCACTAGTTATTGTCCCCAAGAATAATGGTAAATGGTGAGTGTATATATTACAGGGAACTAAATAAAGGTACATTAAAATACCATTTCCCTTTACCGTTTATAGACCAAGTACTGGACACTCTAGCAGGGAAAAAGTATTTTTCATTCCTAGATGGGTTCAGTGGATACAATCAGATTAGGATAGCTCCATAGGATCAGTAAAAGACAAAATTTACATGTCCCTGGGGTACCTATGCATATAAAGTATTACCATTTGGTCTATGCAATGCCCAACCACATTTCAACAGGCAGTCCTTGGTATTTTCTCTGATCTTTTGCATGATTGTGTGGAAGTTTATATGGATGATTTTACAACCATGGGTGATACTTGTGAAGAGGCTTTACATAATCTTGAATTTTTTTTGCAGAGATGTAGAGAAACTAATCTTTCATTAATTAATGAAATTTTTTTTATGATTATGACTGAAGGTATTGTTTTGGGTCATCATGTTTCTACTGCAGGAATTAAGGTTGATCCGGCAAAAATTGAAGTTATTGTAAAGATGCCCCCACCAACCAGTCAAAAGGGATTGCAAAGTTTTCTTGGACATGCATGCTACTACAGAAGGTTTGTTGAAAATTTTACAAAGGTAGCCTCTCCATTGTTCAAATTATTGACCAACGAATCTGAATTTCATTGGAATGATGAGTGTCAAGCTGCATTTGATAAACTCAAGGGAAATATTTCTTCAAAACCTGTCTTGAGAGGCCCAAATTGGAATTTTCCCTTTCATATTTCCACTGATGCCTCTGATTCAACCATAGGAGCAATATTGGTTCAAAAGGAGGATCTTGTAACCCATGCTATTTATTTTGTTAGTAAAAACTTAACTCCTGCATAACTGAATTATATAGTAACTGAAAAATAATTCCTTGTTGTGATTTATGCTATTAACAAGTTTAGACATTACATCATGGGTTATGAAGTTTTTGTGCACATATATCATTCTACTATTCGTTATCTCATGAATAAACCAATCACTAATGGCAGAAGTACTAGGTGGTTGTTGCTACTACAGGAATTTGACATCACGGTATTGGATAGAATGGGAAAAGAAAATCAGATAGCTGATTTCTTGTCTAGGCTTAACCATGCAGGTGAGGATGTTCTTGTTAATGATAACTTTCTAGATGAAAATTTGTTTGCCATCTCTGTTAAAACGTCTTGGTTTGAAAACATGGCTAATTACCTTGCTACAGGAAATTTTCCACCTTACTTTTCATCTAATCAGAAAAAGGGAATTATTAGGAAAAGTGTTGATTACTCTTGGATCAGGGGAGATCTCTTTTTCACTGGACCTGATTGGATTATTCGCATGTGTGTCAGAGAAGATGAGATCTATGACATCTTGAGATCTTGTCATGATGAACCTTGTGGAGGAAACTTTGCAGACAAGCAGACATCTTATAATATCCTTCACTTAGGTTATTATTGGCCAAGTCTTTTCAAAGATTCAAAGGAGTATGTTCGGAAGTCTAATAGCTGCCAGAGAATGGGGTGGCCTGTACATTCAGACGATATGCCTTTGCACCCATAGGTTCTCATCGAACCCTTTGAGAGGTGGGCTCTTGATTTTGTAGGTCCCATCAATCCTATGTCCAAAGGTAAAAATTATATCTTGGTTTGTACTGATTATGTTACAAAGTGGGTGGAGGCAAGAGAATTACCTAGAGAAACGGAGAAAGCAGTGGTAGATTTTCTTTTCTCTGATATTTTTGTTTGATTTGGAGTGCCTAGGGAAATAGTTACTGATCAAGGTACTCAATTTGTGTCTAATATTATGCAGGGAATCATGCGAAAATATTGGATTACCCACCAGAAGTCTGCCCCTTATCATTCACATAAGGTGCTGGAGACAATCCTTACCAAGAAAATGCAATTACACAAGAAGGATTAGTTTGACCGACTTTGTGAGGCATTGTGGGATTATAGGATCACATGGAGGGGCATCACTGGCTTCTTTCTGTATGAATTGGTGTATGGAAAACAAGTTTTTTTTCCCAATTAATTTCAGATCAGAAGTTTTAATATGGCAGAAGATTTGGGTATAGACCTTGATTAAGCACAACAACAAAGAATATTGCAGCTCAATAATTTGAATGATATCAGACATGATTCTTTTCAGAATAATGACTTGATACAACAAAAAAGGGATAAATGGAACGACAGATACATCAAAAAGAAGAAATTCAAAGAGGGAGACTGGGCATTGTTGTATGATTCGAAATTTAAGAACTTTAAAGAGAAATTCAACACACATTGGATAGGCCCCTATGAGATCGAGAAATATTTTGATAATGGATCTGTTCGGATTAAAACTATTGATGATGGGAATGTTACCTTCTTGGTGAATGGGCACAGACTCAAGCTATATCAAAAACCCCAATCTAAGGAGAAATTTATGGAAGAAATTGCGAAGAAGAAAGAGCTGGAGATGGTAAGGGAAGGGATTATTCCTTCTACTATCTCTTTTTGACTTTCCTGTTGATACAATGAACTCAATTTGTTCTACCTCATGCTCAATAAACCATGAGAGGAATGTCTATTGGGTATAGGCTTATTCCTTTTTTCGGGCCCAATGGACTAATTACGGAAATTGAGCCCCTTGGAGTCTTATTTTTCAGTATTTTAAACTCTCTAAAATTGAAATCTGGCGAGCATGTATTGCCCTAGGCTCGTTAAAAAGACAGGTCAGTAGATCCTTTGGCATCCTCTCAATAAAATTTGTTTTCCAGTAATTTTTGGATTGTTCATGTTGGAATGATGTGGGATTTCTTAAGGTCCTCCTTCCAACAATCTTAGCCCATCGACATCAGAAAATTATCTTGGTGCGGGATTAGAGCCTTGTGATGCCTTGAATCTTGTATGCCCTAATGACAACCTATCTCACCAGCAACAATGGAGAATCATTATGGCTCATTTAATATTGGATCCTACAGGGGGTTCGAAAACAACTCATAAATTCACACCTGATAGGATGCATCATGGTACCTTGTTCCTCACTCTCATTAATGGTGATGGGCCTCGCATTGGTTAAAAATTGACATCAATGGCTGGTAATCCAATGAGATCATTTCACATTCAACATCAACACCTTCGTTCATGTGAAATGGACTGTACATAAACGGTGGAGGGAACGGTTTCCTGCAGAAAGTTCAATAGACATAGTTTCAATTCCTGCAAAATGTTCAACAATTACTTCAATTCATGCAGAATGTTCAATAGTTACATTTTAATTCCTACAGAACATTTGAAAAGCATAGTTCCATTTCTTGTAGCAATGCCTTGGTTTCCTGAAAGAAAAAAGTATAGACATAAAATTAATAATTTGATATAGTACTGATAGACATTATTGATTGAAGTCATGAATTATGTGATCATGTGTCTGATGTTAGTAAGTTATCATTGCAAGGACAAGAAACATCATCAAAGGAATAGATCATTGGAGGTAAGCTTGGCAAGGTAAAACCGGTGATAATATGCTTGAGGTAAGGTATAATGATGGTTTACTTTGAAAAAAAAATTGCATGACTTAGGCTGTGGTAACCTTTGTGGAAAAAAACGGTCGTAAGCCATTTTGGCGTGAATTCCATGACCTGTCATCATGATTCTGACATCACGGTGTTTGTATTTCCGAGGTCTCTCCTACAGGTTGGATCATGATGGAAATCATGATCATGACTTGCCTTTCGAAAATCACCGTGCTTTTCGATCTTTCCCATTTAATCCCTTTCTTTGTCAAGAAATCCATTGCAAAGGTCTCAACTTATATTCCCGTAAACTGTGTTCATTATTTTCTCCCGTCTGCATTCCTGTAAGCCGCATTCACTTTGTACATTCCTTCCTCATCCGCTCTGTCCATTTCCTCCTTCACCATGTCCAAATTGCAAGCCCCTGTTCGATTTGAGCCACAGAGCCTCGCACTGCTGGAAGTCGAGCCTTGCAGCAAAGCGAGGCTGGAAAATTAGGGGAATTTTGAGGTCTAAAATGGGTTTCCTAAGAAAAATGTACAACAAAAATAAACTTTATAACAACCAATAGGATTCAAGATGATGATGTCAACCATGGGGGATGATTTACTATTTTTTAAACAAAAGGGTAAAAATATTAAAAAATAATAAAATAATAAAACTACTTTTTCAACTCGTATTTTCAACTTATCTCCCAAAAATTTTACTCAAATTTTGAGTGGGAGTACTTGTTGGATGCAAAATTTAATTCCTCATCCAAGGAGCACCCATGTTGCATACTTTCGATGAACTCTACTACACGAAAAATGAGAAATAAATTAAAAACGTGATTGTAAACACATTTTTTATGTATTTCTCATTTTTCGTGTAGTAGGACCCATCGAAAGTATGCAACATGGGTACTCCTTGGATGAGGAATTAAATTTCGCATCCAATGAGTACTCCCGCTCGAAATTTGAGTGAAAACTTTGGGAGATAAGTTGAAAATATGGGTTGAAAAAGTAGTTTTTTCATTTTTCCCTCTAAAATTTGATGATGTCATCAAATCTTATTTGATTTTTTCCACTATTATTTTATAATTTCCTTAGGAGGCCCATTTTAGACCTCAAAATTCCCCTAATTAAGAAGGATGGTTGCCCTTCTTTCAGAAGTTCAGTGGCCATAACTCCAAAGTGACGAAGTCATTTTCTATGAACCTAAGTGGTGATAAAACACAGGTTGGAAATGTTCAGTTTAGGTTAACAAAGGACTTGGTGGCGCGGGCATGTGGAATTCCACAAGATGGGGAGTGGTGGTTTAAGAACCAATGCTTCAACAAAGGGAATTTGCGTGTCTTTCCTTTAGAAGGATCATTCAAACCTTGACTGGAGAAAATAGATTCCATAAGTGTTTTTGAGAAGTAATTATCGTCACCTACTGTTCTTCTTACAGATTTATATAACGTGTGAAGGTCGCTTTGGCCTTGCATTTCCATTTCACATTCAGCTTCTCGGACAGTTTCGAGATAAGCCCCTAAATTTTCCATACTATTTGAAGATGTCTTTGACAAAAATTTCCACGGTCGCGAAAGAAAGAGTCACCCATATAGAGGAGAACCTCTATCACCATGGGCTGGTGAAAATCATCTTGATGGAGGTCCTGCAGAAAAACAAGAAGACATGGGAGGAATTTCTGGCCAAGAACCATTTTGTAGAAGACAGAGACTCTGACTCCTCAGGGTTTAAGGAGGAAAATTCGACAGAGAAGCCTACGAAGAAGCCATAGACCCGTTGACCACAAGTAAAAGAGGATGATGGGGATGAAGATGTGATGTTGACTGGGGAAACCATTGTAAAAGTGTTACACAATTTTTTGGTCATCTAACCTATTATCATTAGATGGACCCAAGTACACCATGTAAGACCAATTTTACTCTAAGTAAAATTGCTTTCACTATGTAAAATAACTTAATAAAACACATTTATTAAGTTGTTTATGGTCTAAATAGGAAACCCCAAAAGGAAATATTAAACAAATCTATATTTGTTTGATTTTCCTCATGGAATAATTAATTAAAAAATAATTTGATTATTATTCCGGGTCATATTTAACCCAAAACAAGGAAATTAATTAGATAAATCCTTATTTATCTTATTATTTTCTAGGAATAATTATTTAAATCTTATTTAAATAATATTCCTTATTAAATATGACTAAATCATTTATAAATAATTAAATAAATCATTATTTATTTAATTATCATTCAACCACTTCCTTAAAATAATAAATAAATCATTTATTTATTTATTATTTACAAATAAAGGGATTTGACCCAAGTCAAATGCCTTTTCCCTCCAAAAAATATAATAAAATATTCCATAAAAGGTGGATCTAGATTTGGTTAATATTATTTTAATCATGCACCAAGATCTAGAATGACCCAATATTTTGTTATAAATAGAAGGATTTTCCCATTCATTTGTCACATTTTGTTGCCTATTAGATCACTCTGGATCTATGCTCTTGGTCTGACTTTGAGCCATTATCATTGTCAAATTTTCCATTATTTCACTTTGTGAGCTCCCTTTGAGTTCTATGTTTGTCTGGGTTTTCTACACCAACAAGAGAGAGAAATTCTAGATTTGAAGTGCTGAGGAATTTCAAGAACCCATCCCATTGAGGAGAATTGGAAACACCTTTCTTGTTTTCCTCCCAGGTGCCCTTACTATAAAATTCTTTTAAAAATATTGTTCTTGTCTTGTCTATTGGATGTATGGAGCAAAACCTTATTTTTACTGCTTAATGTCTTTTTATGCATAGATCTGGATTTTTGCAGCATTTGTCTTGATCAACTAACTGCAGATCTGAAGATATTGGCATCCATGTTTGATGTTAGGGCTATAAGTTATGCGTAGCTAAAGTGGTATTTTTTCGTACACTTCGACAAAAGATTCATACTAAAAAAAAGGTTCCCAACAAAAGGGACCTTCTACCCCCGCTAACAGATTTACAAAGAGAAAGGCTGATAAGCTAGCTATTAAGGACATGATGAAAGGAGGAACACCACCCAAAAAGTCTAATAAAAAGAAAGGAAAGTCCCATCGTCTGGCCAGGGGAAAGGAGAAGGTGGAACTAACCACATTCATTGACAAGGACACTGTGTCCTTCCAGGATCCTTTAGTGCAGGAAAGCAGAAATGAAACCATGAAAGAGTAGGAAAGGCAGGTGGACCTTAGTGTGCTCCAATTTTCCCAAGGACATCATGAGGGGGAAGTAACTGCCCAGAGAAAGCGGTCTCAACAGGCTCTGGGAGAGACCATTAAAGAGTTGATTATTTCAAAGTGGGCCTCAAGGAAGGAAAATGCGGCCTTGAAAGAGAATAACCTCAGAATGCAAAAATAAAATGAAGAGTGGCATGAGAAAGTGCCCCGCATTATGAAAAATAATTAGGCTCAGATTGACCATCTGAAGAAGAAGAAAAAAATATATAGGGGTCAGATATAGGTGGAGTCCAGTCAGGCCCAATTGGATCATCTGGCTGCAGTAGCTACGGCCCAGGAGAAAAATTGACTCTCTGTTTCGGAGGCTGCCACATTTTTGCTTGCATAGGGACATGTAAGAATTTTGGTGTGGGGGAGATGTTAAGTGTCAATTTTTCCTATTTTTTTGACACCTTTCCCAGGCCTTACCTCCCCTATTTTTTGAACTCCTTCCACCTCCAATTATGTGTAGTTTGGCCATATTGTTTAGTTTTGGCTAAAAGGGTGCTATAAGCTTAAGGTATGTGAAATTAACATAATATATGTCATTTTTACTTGAACTTGAAGTATTCTTTGATATAGTTGTATCTTTATTGAATTACCACTCCAACTGATATAGAAGTCATGTTTAGATTTGATTTGATCCGAAAAAGCTACATAAATTCCTGAGGACAGCTCGTGTGGCCACATTTCCTACAGAAGCTCCAGAATTCCTGCAGAGGCCGATTTCCTGCAACCGTACTGATTTCCTGCAAAAAAATCGGTGGTTTATAGTGTTATAATTATTTCCATATCAAGCAAGAACATGGGTTTTGTGGGGAATTTGTCGCACATGGAGGCTGTCCTATTGGCCGCTTCGCAACTCCTTCTAAAACAACCCAAACCTACAGACTTCTTCTTGTGACCACATGAGGAGGAAACTTCAGCTATGTAATGGAAATTGTCTAATCCATGCTTTTAGTCATGGATTAGACTTAACAGAAGCTAATTTCGATGATATGGATCTATATTGTTGGTTGATAGCATAGATTAGTAATTTTCCTTATTTGAGCCAAATATGAGCTTTCGAGATTGTATAAAATCAGATGTATTTCATATTGTAAGGGGTTGTTGGGTTGGGATTTTTGTTGATAAGAAATATATTAAATTTTACTTGGCTGTATACTTTCATATTAATATAATATCTTATGTTCTGTATACCTTGTTGAGCAATCTCTTCGAGTTTTGAAAGGGTTGTGAGTGAGGGAGGGCCCCCTTTGCTAACAACTCCTGTAGCATAGTGTGTGTGTGGGTGTTTAATTTATTTTTATGCAGCAATAATTTTTTTACACAGCTAATGCACTCTTTCTAAAATTTCAACAACAATTTGTTAACTGATTAAATGATGACATTTCTTATGTTAATGTGTTAATTTCATTTGATCAAATTTTGGATTTACGTTGTCTAAGTTGGTTTCTTTATTTTTGTAATTTGATCTTTTATCTTTTCATGGTCAATATTAGCAATACCGAGAGTTGCAGAGGGATGTTGTAAGTCCATTCCATAGCCTTTGCTACTAAGTATTGATGCAAGAAAGAGGCATTAGTTGGTGTGTGTATGAATAGTTAATTTATGAACACTTGCAGTAATAAGCTTGCATATATTTTGCATAGTATCTCAGAAGATTACCTACCCTGGGTAGACAATTTATAATTGGCAAATTATAAGTCCATAATTTGACACAACGCTATCAAAAATATTTACATGTACCTCTTTTTAAATTTAAAATATTTTAATTGGTTTACATATTATGACATGGAAATTATGTGAAAATTTCATGGGAAATTTTAGGCTAAAATTTCGTCTAATGAAAATGTGGCCAATGCAGACCTGGAAGGTGTTCTATGTGTAGGCAACACAAAGAAGAAAATGTTCACTTATTTTACCAGTGCACATTCTCGAGAAAAGAATGGAGGCACATTCAGGATGGGCTAGATATGTAAAAAATTGTTGTAAGAGTGAGTCACCGGGTATGTACACTTTGTTTTATATTGCAAGATTATAATAAAAGGGTTTGAATAAGTTGTAGGGTTATGCTAGCATACTTTATATGAAAGAAATCTGGGGATTGTAAATCTTATGCTTTTGGTATCTATGATTTGTAAACCTATATAGGATTTGGATTATAAATCCCTAGAAAAAGGTGAAAAAAACCCTAACCTTATTTTAGTTATTCCTTTTATAGAAATCCTAGCCATAGAAATAAATGCATCTAGGGTTTTCAGATAATCTAGGGCATATGGTAAACCCTAGAGAGGGTGGAATTAAGTATAGGATTTGACATAAAAACCATAGGACTAATTTTTCCACTGAAATTAAAAGTCTGTCCAAAGATAAGATCAAGGAATTTAGGGCTTGTATTTAAAAACCCTAGGAGTTCACCCTATGAGATACCATAGAAACCCTAGAATTGACATCATGCTCCTGTATTTGTATATTGAGCTTGGTTGTACTTGTCAGTGAACATTATAGGTACATAATAAAGGAAGAAAAATGAGAAGGACACCAATGCAAAACTTTTCTTATGCTTGTTAATGACTTCTTGAAAATGATGAGAATGATAATATTAGGCAACTGTAAGGACCCTGATGGACATGAAAATTTCATAGGAATTGTTGAAGTCCTTAATTGTGTTATTTTTTATATCATCTTACCTTCATTTCCATTCTTTTCACGATAATTTTGCTACATTTCAAGTTGAAAGGTCATTTCAAATATGCTCATACATAGGGTATCATTCATTCATGGTATATAATTTTTTTTTTCTTTATTAAATTTAATCGAAACATGTCTATAGCTACCAAAATGCATGGTATTCTGAAGCTAACTTAATATTCTACAGCTACATCCCTGATTAGACAGGTTCTAGCATGTTTGAAGAGGAATAAAGGATATAGGTAGATGGAAAGTGTTCAACATATGAACATCCACCTATTACACTGATCTGGAAACTCACAAGGTTCGAGAAAGTTGATGGCAAAACCAAGAGTCAATTCTTGTTATAATACTCCAACCTTGTGTAGAATTTGAAGGAAGAATTATGGCATCTTAAAGCAAGCATGGGATTGAACGATAAAATCTTGGAGTCAAAGACTACGATATGTCAAATCGAAATTTGTTGAAATTGACAACAAGAAATATTGAAAAAGGCACCCATGAGGCTTCTAGTTTAATTTTCCCTTAAATAATTAGAAGTAAATTGTAATTCCACATCACATGACAGATTGTAAGTATTAACTGAGTCAAGAATAGTTAGTTAGCTCAGTTAATTTGAGTTGAGGGTCAAACTAGAGGCATGTAGGGTGTCTCCTAATTTTTTAGGAGCCCTGGTTGAGTTTATTTTGAGTTGTAATTAGTTAACTCAATTATTTGAGTTAAAATTAGTTTAACTAGTTATAACTGAGAGAGGAGCCAATGATAGGTCTAGCTAATTAAATCTAATTTAATTCGCATGCAATGATCAATTAGTTAACTAATAATTCACTATAAATAGTTGTTTCATGTCAGGTGTAAGGAAGACCCAGTTGAATTGGGGTTAAAGGGAAGATAACTATAAGTTGTATAATCATCCAAATTGTATAGGTGGTGCATGAAATTAGAATAAGGTCTAAAATAAATCATTCCTTAATTAGAGAAAATTTATTTTAAAAGAAGGAATGAAGGCACAAGTTTAATAATTGTTTTGGTGAGAATGAGAATGAGTTTGTGCGTGGAGCTTTTGAGAGAAAGGTGTGCCAAGAGAAGCTTGTGCACAGGATGGTAGTGAGATAGTCAGAGATAGTGCAAAGGTTTTTCCAAAAGGGAAATAGCATTGTATTGTATCATGTTCTTGAATTTATGCAATATACAGATAGCGGGGTTTTGAGCAGTTGCTTTCCCCAGATTCATCTTGTGTTATGTGATTGATAATTTATTTCTCTTACCTGTTATGTGATTGTGCGATCATAATTGGCTTCCGCAATTTTTAGAAGGATTCAATATTTTGTTTTAGTATATTACAAGAACATATTGAATCCCTTTAGATAATTTCTACATGGTATCAAAGAAGGAATTTTTTGGGCGGCGAGTTTGCAGAGAAGATCTGAGTGCAAAATTTTCAAAAACAAATAGAAAATCTAGATTTCTTGCAAAAAAATACCTAAATTCAAAAAAACAATTGACTAAATCATAGTTTGGATGAGGGAGATATCGCCTATTTAAAATCAACTTATTTTTTATTTTTCAGAATTTTTTTTGATGGCGGAAAAGTTACATCTTCGATCTGAGTTTGCAGAGTGCCTAGAGGACGTGATATTTAGCAAAGAGAATGTTTTCCTTAGACACATCGCCACGAGATAATTGAAATATATTAGTGTGCGAGTCAAAAATTTGTATGCTCTTGAGGTATAAGATGCATTCAAAGCTTTGAGGAGCAAAACAAAGGTTGAGAGGGAGCATAAATTACCTCTCAACATGCAGCCTCAGAAGAATCATCAGAAGGTTGTGGAGCACCCAAAATTGGAGAAGCTGAGAAGAGACTGAGTGGAGGCATCCACTCAAGAAAAGACCTCCATTAGGGGGAAATTTTGAGCCAGGTGGGTAGAGGGAGCACATGCTGCCATACCTCTAGGTGAGATGTGGGGCGATGTGAAGTCATAATCCTAAGAGAAGAAATTTGGGCAGGGTCTATTGAGATGTTTTGTCTCATGGATAATTATGTTGCTATGGGAGCCCATAGTACACAATAGCAAGATGGATCAATGGTGATTGATGCATTCAAATGTCAGATACTAGAGAGAAGATCAGAGTTGGTAGCAATGCATATGGCACATATGCAGAGTCAACAACATCACAGAGTTTTCAGTAGAAAATGTAGTAGCTAGTAGCAGTCAGAGACTCTAGAGTCAGATGTATCATACTGATTCAGTTTGGATGCTTTTTCGGTTTCAAAATTTGCAGTAGAAAACAACACTAGAGAAGTGTTACATGCATAACATTCCAAAGGTACCAGATTGGGAAAGAGTTGAATTCCTTTCTTGTTGAGAGAGAGTGTTGAAATTGGCAACAAGAAATATTTAAGATGACACTCACGAGGCTTCTAGTTTAATTTTCCCTTAATTAAATTAGAAGTAAATTGTAATTCCACATTACATGACAGCTTGTAAGTGTTTAATGAGTCAGGAAGACTTAGTTAGCTTAGCTAATTCAAGATGAGGTTCAAACTAGAGGCATGTAGGGTGTATCCTACTTTTTAGGATCCATGGTTGAGTTTATTTTGAGTTGTAATTAGTTAGCTAAATTATTTGAGTTACAATTAGTTTAACTAGTTCTAACTGAGAGATGAGCTAGAGATAGGTCCAATGAATTTAATCTAATTTAATTCACATGTAGCGATAAATCATTTAACTGAAAATTCACTATAGATAGATGTTCATGTCAATTATAAGGAAGGCCCAGTTGATATTGGGGTTAAAGAGAAGATAACTATCAGTTGTATAATCATCCAAATTGTACGTGTGGTACATGCAGTTAGAAGAAGGTCTAAAATAAATCATTCCTTAATTAGAGAAAATTTCCTTTAAAAGAAGGAATGAAGGCACAATTTTAATCATTGTTTTGGTGAGCACAAGTTGGTGATACCAAGCAAAAGGAAACAAAATTTCGTGCATCGAGCTTGTGAGAGAAAGGTGTGTCAAGATAATCTTGTGCATAGGTTGGTAGTGAGACATTCAGAGATAGTCCAGAGGTTTCTCAGGAAGGGAAACATCATTGTATTGTTTCATGTTCTTGACTTTATGCAATATACAACTATTGGGGCTTTGTGTAGATATTTTCCCCATATACATATTGTGTTGTGCGATTGATAATTTATTTCTCTTACTTCTTATGTGATTGTGCAATTGTAATTGGTTTCCACAATTTGTAGAAGGATTGAGTATTTTGTTTTAGTACATTACAAGATCATATTTGAATCCCTTTGGATAATTTCTACAAAATCTTCTCTTGATTCTCTCTTCTCATAGAAAATCGTAAGAAGAGTGATTCCTGTTTTGATTTAATCTCTTAGTTGTCAAGTATAATCTAGCTTCTCGGCTTATAACTCATAAAATTTTTATTAAACATAAGATTATAAAAGGCATTGGAGCGAAGAAATGGACATATTTAACAAATATAATTGTTTTTATATTAAATACTTCTTCTTTTAATAAAATTACTCTATTTCTTTGGTGATTAAATGTGTGGGTGAATAGCTCATTAATTGAAGTCCTTTCATGCTTACGCTCAATAGCAGGGGCCCCCAGAGAGTTGTAAGTTATTGTATTTGTTTGATTAGTTTTTTTTATGAGTAGTCTCTTTTCCATTAGATGTTATCTTTAAACACTCTATTTTTTTCATGATTTAAGGTTAGTTGGTTTGCACAGGGCGAGCACTCACATATGTTAGAAATACCAAAAATATTTCCTTTCATAGTTTTTTCTTTCAATTGTTTTGTTTTTAGGTTTATGAGTCAATGACCTGTTGTTTCTAGTCACAACTGCGCACACTAGTAGTTCCTCGAAGTTGTATTTTGGATCATTACTTTCAAGTTTTATTTCTTGATATAATTCTGAAGCATTTAGATTAAAGTTTTATTTCTTTTAAATAGAGTAGAGAATTTGATTTATTGAACATATAATAGAATTTCAATTCGTTGCAAGTAGAATAAGATTTCAATTTTTCTCATTAGAATAATATTTTCAATTCAGTTCAACAGAGTAAATTTTAATTCTTGTCAAGTATAATAAGTTTCAATTCAATTTTACAATATAGAACTTTTAATTGATTTCGCCTTTAAGACTAGTTTTTTTCAAAAGAACATTTTTTATTGAAACAACATGTGCGTAGAAATGATAAGAATTAATATAGTTACATTTTGCTTCATAAGAAATTTTATTTTAGTTTCATCCTTTAAAATAAAAAATATAACTCCAAGCATATATTGTGCACATGAAATTCACAAGTACAGGGACCCTGGTTGACAATTAATGACGTAGTTTAATCACCAATTAAATTACTCAACATTTTGGTGTTGTTTACGGAGAAGTGTTTATAGGACTTTATTTTTGGCTTGCATATCATCTTAGATGCATTCATCCTATATATGCATAGTTAAAATCATTACGAATGTATGTATAGAGAATGATATTCGAGGGGTAGATATATAGATAGAGGTAGAGGATGTAGTTCAATACCAGCATCACCAACCACCTCCACTAGACCCCATAGTTCCACACCATCCACTGACTATTAGGTCCCTATATTACTAGTATAGTCCCTTATTGTTGTTAGTGTAACCCCCTTATTGTTATTATTGTACCCCTGTAACCCCCATATTGTTATTATTGTGCCCTTAAATTATTATTGTTAGGTCGGCTAGGATTACATTGTGGCCCCACTAGGATTACATTGTGGCCCCATGGACTCCTATATATAAAAAGGAGGTTTTGTAATTTGTATCATCCAAGAATTGTTCATTCATGTAATGTATTGGAGGTTTCCCCCTCGAAGTGGCTTATTTCTAAGGCGTTGATATCTCTTTTCTTCTATTTTTGGAGCTGGTTTCACAACATTTGGTATCAGAGCTTTCGATTCTAGGGTTTCGATGCTCGAAACAGGTCATCGTGGAATTTTCACTATAACTTGTTTTCTACGAAGGTTCATGATCCAGGTGGATATTGGTGGCCACCCGCCTATTCCACTTGGGGCCCCACCATTGTCTCTTTCAATTTTTTTCACAACTTATTATTTTTAGTATTTTTTCGAGTCGTGAACTTTCGGAGCCATTTTGAAGCCCCAAACGGAGATATTATGCCAAATTTACGTCCCTGGGAAGTTGAAACACCAATTTACCCAAATGGGCCCCATATTTTTGGCGCTTCATCTCCTAGGGTTAGGTTTTTGGACGTTTAGAATTCTCCATTGTTTCTCCATAATAAATAGGCCCTTGAGCCTCATTGTAATACAGTTCAGAGGTCTGTAGTCACCACATCTCTTCTTAAAGATTTGCTACCAGCACCCTAGCTATTTTATTTCCATCATGTTTGTAAGCATATTTCTGTGATTTGATATTAATGAAATGAAGCCTTATTTCCGCTATATTTCTATGTTTATGATTATTTCTGTATTTTGTTGCGTTTATGCATAAATCCAGATCAATGTTATCAGAGAGGTCTGCTTTTTCTCGATACTTCTTTGCATGTCCCCAACGAGGTCGAGGTATAAGGAGTTAGGGCTCGATCTGGTGGAACCTTTGCAAGATCTGCCTCGCAAACCCAGACGGACGCCCATGGGGGATGAAAAGAGAGATGAGGGAGGAGGAGATCCTATCAAAATATTGCTCAAGGAGGCCCTCGAAAAACAAAGGAACACGATGATGGATAACTTTTCCCAAATCTTTCAATGACTGCCCACCAGCGGCGCATCTGCATCCAGCAGCCACTCTAGAAGCGCGAATCCCTTTAAGGTACAAGTAAAATTTGACATTCCCATATTTGAGGGTCAAATAGATGCAGATGCCATAAATAGATGGTTGAATATATTAGAAGGATATTTCTCAGTTCATGATTTTCCGGACCGAGAGAAGATTATTTTTGCACTCCTTAAAGCTACCCGCCATGTCAAGGACTGGTGGGAAACCTATTGTGAGAAAACAAACGAGACAGAACTCTCTCCGTTCTCAGTCATACCCACTTGGAATTATTTTTGAGATGCCATCAAGGAACAATACTATCCCATGGGGAGCTACGAGGACAAGTATATACAATGGACCACGTTGCGGCAACAAAGGGATCAAGATGTGCATGAGCTAACGAATTTTTTCCATACCCTGCGCACAAATTTGGGTATCAAAGATTCAGAGAAAAATTTGGTGCTAAAGTATCGCAGTTGTCTTCACAGATACATTCAGGAGGAAATGGAGTTCCTTGAAATCTCCTCGCTTGGTACAACATATCGGTATGCTGCCAAGATTGAGCATAAATTCAAAGAGAAGAAGTGAGACTTTGGATCTGCGAATCAAAAGCAAGGGAAAGGTGCCCCCAAAACATAGAATAAAGGACAAAGCCAAGGCATTGTGGCCCAAGACAACCTGCCAAAGACACAAGAAAAGAACAACACCATGAAGCCAAAGAAGGACACTGGAAAGTGGTGTGAGTTCCATAAGAGCTCCACTCACAACACAAGTGAGTGTCAAGCCAAGCAGTCGCTGGTGGCCGAGATGAGGGCTTTTGAATCAGATGCATGCTCCAAATCTGAATCAGAACCTGACAAGGTGAATGACAAAGGGAAGCAGATTATTGATGCAGAGCCCAATGCCACCGTTGCCACTATGAAGATACAGAAAGAGGAACTAGAAGATCCAGAGGAGGCATATCGTCTCTTCCACTCCCAGATGTGGGTAAAGGGTTCCCCACTATGGTTCATTGTTGAAAATGGGAGCCAAAATAACCTTATTTCAGTAGATGTCATGAAGCGGTTGGGCTTTCCAACCACAGTGCACCCACAACCATACACCATCGGGTGGCTTCACCAAGGACGGGATCTTTGCGTCAGCCAGCAGTGCGACCTTTCCTATAGCATCAAGCCCTTCACGAATGAGGTATTGTGTGACATTGCTCCTATTGATGTTTCTGATGTATTATTAGGCCAACAATACTTGTGGAAGTGACATGTTGTGTATGAGTCCCGACCCCACACTGTTATTGTTACTTTGGGAAATAAATTGTACAGGATACCAGAGGTACCACCGCCTCCCACTATCTCTTTGGTTACTGCAAAACAATGCAGTAAGTTCATTTCCCAAACCAGGAAATTTGTTTTCCTGATGATCCACCCTTAGGGCAAGAAGAAGATTGTGGCCACGACCTCCAGACATGGATCCTCTGCACGAAAACAAAAAATGGAAAAGGTTGTGGAGGAGTACGGGGACATCTTCACCTCACCCATAGGGGTGCCTCTATGCTGTCAGGTCAAGCACCCTATTGACCTGACCCCAAGTGTGCCACTACCCAATGGACCGATCTATAGGTGCTATATTCTGGAGAATGATGAAATCAAGAGGAAGATTCAGGAGCTACTGCAGAAAGGTCACATTCGGCCAAGTTCATCACCCTGTGGGAGCCCGATCATGTTGGTACAGAAGAAGGATGGGACTTTGAGACTGTATTGATTATCGGGCACTGAACAAGATCACTGTGCGGAATAGGTACCCGATCCCATGGATTGATGACCTTCTGGACCAACTCAAAGGGGAAAAATATTTCAGCAAGATCAAATTGAAGTCAGGGTATCACCAAGTACCAATCAAACCCTCTGATGTGTGGAAGACTACCTTCAAAGCCAAGGGGGGCCTTTTCGAATGGCTTTTTATGCCTTTCAGATTGAAAAATGCTTCCAAAACCTTCATGAGGTTGATGGATGACATCTTGCATCCATTCACCAACTCATTTGTAGTGGTATACTTGGATGACATTCTTATCTTTAGCCAGACTTGGGAATAGCACCTCCACCACATTCGAGAAGTCCTCCAAACACTACGACAACACAAGTTGTGTGCTAATTTGGAGAAGTGCACTTTTGGCATGACCCAGGTTCAATATCTAGGATACATCATTGATGAAAGGGGGGTGCATGTGGATCCAGCCAAGATCCAAGTCATTCGGGATTGGCGAGCCCCAACCACCCTAACAGAGCTTCGCATCTTTCTAGGTCTTGCTAATTTCTATCGCAGGTTCGTGTTGGGATTCTCTCATATCACTTGGCCCTTGAGTCAAGTTTCCAAGGGAGAAGTGGAAGAAAAATTTTGTTGGTTAGAATCTCAACGGTGTTCGTAGAATTGAAAAATCGCCTTTGTTCTGCCCTAGTGCTCACATTAATAGACTTTCAACAACCATTTGAGATCGAGACAGATGCCTCTGATTATGCTATTGGGGCAGTTCTTACTCAACATGGGCATCCAATGGCATATCACAGTGAGACATTGTCTGAAAAAGTTCAAAAGTATCCCATTTATGACAAAGAAATGTATTCCATTATGCAGGCTTGTCGACAATGGAAGCATTACATTTTTGGGAAGGAGACAATCATCCACATAGACCACTGACCCCTTTAGTTCATACAGACACAAGGGAAGTTACAGAACGATCACCATCAGAAGTGGTCCACATATTTGCAACAATTTCATTTGAACATCAAGTACAAGAAGGGTAGCACCAATAATGTTACAGATTGCCTGAGCCGACCACCGATCATGGCCATAGCCACCGTTCTCAACTCTTGTGGGCATGAGACTTCTGATTGGCTGCTTCTCTACAAGAGTGATCCAGAATTCAGCTCCACATACAAGGCACTCTTGGGGGGTATGCAAGTTCCAAATTTTCACCTCCAAGATGCACTATTATGTCACCTGGGACACCTTCGTGTTCCTTCAAGCAAGCGTGCCAAGATGATATGGGAAGCACACTACAGTCTATTCGTTGGGCATTTTAGGGTTGAAAAAATAGTGGCAGTACTGCAGAAGTATTTCCATTGGCCGAACCTTTGATAGGATGCCGGGAAGTACATCAGATCCTGCACTGCTTGTCCCATTTCCAAATCAACCATCAAGAAGCAAGGGCTCTATACTCCGCTACCTACCCCTAGTCAACCTTGGGAATCCATCTCCATGGATTACATGTCAGGTCTTCCTTCTGCTAAGCAATGAAAGGACTGTGTTTTCATGGTCATTGACAGATTCTCAAAGATGGCCATTATGGCAGCTTGCAAGAAGAATCTCACAGCATAAGCCACTCCTAAACTCTTCTTTGAATGAGTGTGGGTGCACTTTGGGATCCCATAGTCTATCATATCAGATCACAACAGCAGGTTACTCAGCATATTTTGGTCCAGCGTGTGGTCAATGTTGGACACCAAGCTCACCAAATTCATGGCTTTCCATCCCCAAACTGATGGCCAGACAAAATTCGTCAACATGATGATTGTACACATTCTACGCATGTACAATTCAAAGCATCCATGCACATGGGATGAGAGCCTTCCCTATGTACAACACAGTTATAACCGGGCTCTCCACATCTCAATCGACCACAACCCCTTTCAGGTGGGCTTGGGATTCCAGCCACTATGTCCCATTGACGTAGCCATGCCATTTGCAGCTACTCAGGCCGATTCGACTCATGTCTAGTTTGAAGCTGACAAAGAAAACAACTTCATCGAGCGCATTCAGCACATCTACCAACAGGTTCATGACATATTGGAGAGAGCCAATGCTAAGTACAAGCAACGACATGATCAACATCGGGTGCCACACAAATTCTAGGTGGGTGAAAAAGTGTGGCTACATTTGCAGAAGGAGCGCCTCACTGGACCCTACTGCAAGATTCGCCCGCTCTGATATCGGCCATACACCATCACTAAGGCTGTAGGGAACAATGCCTTCAAGCTCAGTATTCCACCATTCCTTGGTCTGCACCCAGTATTCAATGTAAACCACCTTCGTCCCTACTTCCCACCTCTATTGGACACCTCAGACATTGTAGAAGAACTCACACCAAAATATTTAAATCCAGACTGCATGGAACAGGCCACCACAGACTGTATCATGGACATGCAAATCAAGAACACTCACCGACAGAAGATCCAACTATATTGGGTTGTCCAAGCTGGCCAACTCCTGCACCAAGGCAAGTGGTTCACCAGGGACCAAGTTCAACAGAAGTTTCCTCATCTCATGGAGGAACTCAATGCAATGGGGACCATTGCTTCCCAAGGGGGGAGGAATGATCCAGGTGGATATTGGTGGCCACCCGCCTATCCCATTTGAGGCCCCACCATTGTCTCTTTTAGTTTTTTTCACAACTTACTATTTTTAGTAGTTTTTCGAGTCCTGAACTTATAGAGCCATTTTGAAGCCCCAAAAGGAGATATTATGCCGAAGTTACGTCCCTGGGAAGTTGAAACACCAATTTACCCAAACAGGGCCCATAGTTTTGGCGCTTCATCTCCTAGGGTTAGGTTTTTGGACGTTTAGAATTCTCCATTGTTTCTCCATAATAAATAGGCCCTCGAGCCTCATTGTAATACGGTTCGAGAGGTCTATGATCACCACATCTCTTCTCAGAGATTCGCTACCAACACCCTAGCTATTTTATTTCCATCATGTTTGTAAGCATATTTCTGTGATTTGATATTAATGAAATGAAGCCTTATTTCTGATATATTTCTATGTTTATGATTATTTTTTATTATGTTTCATTCCTGCTTGAATCCGGATCAGTTCAAAAGATGAAATTTTTAGAGTGCAAAGCTGAACTCTTGAGGAACATCGTTGCAAAATTAAAGAGCTTGGTTTGCAATATTTTTAGAGATATGATCTGTGGAAGGTAGGGCATTTTGCATGCTACTGAATTTCACTTAAAACGGTCATTGCGGAATTTTCACTATAATTTTTCTACGAAGCTTTAGAAGCTGAAATGTTTAGAACATGAAGCCGCAATCCTAAGGAACATCGTCGCAAAATATCAGAGCTTGGTTCACAATATTTTTGGAGATATGATATGTGGAAGTTAGGTCTTTTTTAGGCTCCCAAATTTCATCTCAAAGAGGTGATCATGGGAAAATATTCGTAACTCTCTCTCTGAGCATCAGATTGGAATTATATAAAAAGTGACTGGAATTGCACAGACTGTAGTTTCATGTCTATAAATTTTAGAGGCAAAGGAACAAACAATGACACGTGGTAAGTCGTACAATTTTTCTCTACTAAACCAGTCCATAATTAGGTCATTGTGGGAGACTGGACATAAATTTGCCTTAAATAATCCAAATCAAGTTAGACCTATGGCATTTGAAATAATATTTAGAGGAATACAACAGGGCTGAATTTTAGAGGACACTTTGCGGATAAAAGAACTACTTATAAAGTTCTTATTTTTGGATATTATTAGAATTATATTTTTAAAGATGCCAACGAATATTTCAAGAGATGTGATAGTTGTTGTCAAATAACAGGGAAACCCATTCCATTGGACGAGATGACTCTAAAACCTCAGGTACTTGTAGAGCGTTTTGAAAAATGGGCTCTAGATTTAGTTGGTCCATTGAATCCTCCATTTAAGTAGAAAATGTATGTAATTTGTACATACTATGTTACGAAATGGGTAGAAGCTAAACCACTTTATTTTGCTACTGAAAATGTTGTAGTTACATTTCCTCTTTAGGATATTTTTACTCGTTTTAGTGTCCTAAGGGAAATTTTGATAGATCAAGGTACTCAATTCACATCTAAGTTGGTGCAAAAAATAATGGAGCAATACAAAATAAAACATCTAAATTCTACTCCATATCATCCACAAGCCAATGGGAAAGTGGAATCTACCAATAAAGTACCTGAAGAAATTCTAACCAAGATTGTATGCTTTCATAGAAAGGATTTGGCAAAAAATCTTCCAGAGGAACTTTGGGCATATCGTACCACATGGAGGAATACTAATGGACACACTCCTTATGAGCTTGTCTATGGGAAGCAAGTCTTGCTTCCAATTGAATTCCAAGTGTAGAATTTCAACACTACAGTAAAATTGGGCCTCGATCTATCTGAAGCTCAAAAACAAAGGTTAGCACAATTGAATGAGTTAGATTAAATTCGATAAGGTGTTATCCAAAGAACCAACATAGTCTAGCGGCAAAGATCAAGATGGCATGAAAAGTTCATCGAAGTTAAGAAATTAAACCCAATTGAGTGGGATCTTCTTTTTTACTCTAAATTTAAATATTTTTAAGGAAATTTTTAGACTCACTTTCTTGGTCCTTATGAGATAGATATTGTCTTTGATAATGGAGCAATTAGAAACAATACTATTGATGAATTAAATATTACCTTCCTCATTAATGGTCATATCTTAAGGTTATATCACAATTATTTGACAAGAGAACCGGTTTGTCAAATATTTTAAAAATGATTCTGATTTCAAGTTGGTTGACAAAGGATATTTTTCTACTGATCTCCATCAAACTGTAATTTTTTTTTCTCAGTTAAATAATAATAAGTATATACATGAAAACAAACATTGTTGGCATCTCTTAATTGAAAACCAATAATTCTTGGCAGTTTATATTTCAAATTCCTTGTCCTTTTCCCACTTCCTTATTATTCCATTTTCTTCTAATAATATTTCAGGTCTAAAAGTAGCATTTTGTGGCCTATTTTTCTTCAAGCATCATCAAAAGGCAGCGGTAGTAATAAAATTCCATTCCATCAATAGCAACAAAATTTTAAAAGGAATTTTTTTTTGAATCAATGACATTTTGTATCTGGCTTCAAATTTTGTAGCTCACCTCAATATATACCTAAGGAAGCATTAGAGCACTCCAGATCTAGAGTAGAAGAAAAAAAGCATCAAATTCGAAAGAGGTATTCCCTAAGGTATGCAAATAAGATGTGAGCTTATCTTTCATTTAATAAAATTAGATTTATAAACTCATCGAATGATTATGATACATATACTATAAAAATTGAGAAAAATTTAGACCTTGGAACACTCCCTACAATCATAACCTTATGTTTTCATCATATCCTTATCTGTCACATCAAAATATCTCAATCATATACAAAATACTATAAATTATAACGATCCTATAAAAATAGATCTAAGGATCGCAAAAATTATTTACAAAAGAGGAGAATTTTTTTTATGAATTGAACATTGCCATAAGTGATCTATTTTAATTTCGTCTAGCTTTGACTACCATCAAACCATTCAGTGTTATTGACTTCATTTCCATCACCTCCATCACCCTTGTCGAGAGAAGCAATTGAGGATTGAAACTCCTCCTTCACCATGGGTGTCATTGTCAAATCAAAGCCCAATGGAGTTAAATTTATTAAAGCATACCCATGGGTCAAACATTAGACGTTGCAGAAGGTGGGTTGGATTGATTCTTTGAGAAATATATGGGCACGAGATAGAGGTTACAAAGGTGTTTGCACTAACGTTTGATGGAGTAGAGGCATAGATTGGAGACATTAAGCTCATAATTAGAGAATACATAATGGCAGAGGAAACATGCTTACCAATAAAAAGATGGATTTGGTTCAAAAATAGGAAAATCAAAGAAAAAATATGGAAATTATTCCTTTAAAGCCCGAGTATGGATACCTCCATCTTTAAAAATAGGATTCCAGACACTGCATTGAAAACCAAGTGGAGAAATTTGTTGCTAGTCATTTATAATTTTTGAAATTGTGAAGGAAAATATGGCACAATTTTTTTCTACCATGTTGGGTTCTTCATGCACTTCATTGATGGAAATTAATTGAATTTACCATATTTTCTACTTTTTAGTCTCAAGAAAATGTCTTCTAGTGTATAGTAGGATTCTAAAACCCTTTGCAGTGCCTTGTATAATAATGCATTAATAAAATTTCTTATCTAAGCACATTTTAGGAATAAGGGAGATAATTGATGAAGATTTTTATCCGAAACCATTTTTTAGAGGCTCCAGAAGAAGAAGTAGTAACAAAAACTAAAATAAGTCAGTGCAAAATAGTCTCAAACCCTAACCCCGAGGCTTTCAATGAAGAGGAGGGTTTGAATATCAACGAAGGAGATCATATGGAGGTTTCACCAAAGGAATTCGAGGATGACACCCTTGTTTGTCAAATTATAGAGAAAATTAAGAAACAAAATGAGAAACAAAATGTTAGAAGAAAGAAAGAAAAATCAAGCATTAAGAATCCTAAAGAAATAAAAGATACAGAGTCATTGGACAAGGAATAGGGGCAAATGAGAAAGCTAGGTAACAAGAAAGAATATTTAAAAGATAGAGGAAACAGAAATTAAGTTGAGGAGTAGTACACACATTTCTAAGCGTTTAATAATACAACCACTCGAAATAGTTGACCTTGAGAGGGAAGATCATAGCACGAATGAAGAGGAAATAACATCACCATTTTATCAAACCCCAAGTCCAACCAGGAAGACAACTAAAATTTATCATGCTCAACAACATATTTATGACTACGTGGAAACACTAGAGAAAAGAGCACAACCAAAGGTAAATTATCCTCCAAAAAGTGAGTATGAATACATTTTTAATAAAAGGGCTCCCTTGACTAATGTTAGTCTTAAAAAGAACACAAAATTGAAGATGCTCTGAAGCAAGAGATATATGAGTTGGAAATTTTAAATAGGCATCATAAAGAAGAAAATGAGGCAATAAAAATACAAATGAGATTTCGAGGAATCAAGATGATAGTATGTTATTCAGTTTGTGCCACTGGTATAAAAAAAGCAAGAAACTCAAGACCAACAACAAGATTCTCATAAAAAAAGTCAGAGGATTGCAAAGAAAGATCTTAATGAGTAAACCAAGACTAGCACTCAATGTTAATAGTTGAAAAGGAGGCACTCGTTTGGATGTCCTAATCCAAGCTTCAGAAATAATGCATTGAACATAACACTTTACCAATTTTGAAGTTTTGATGCATGAGGATATGCAAAACCCTAAGTGTGGGGGAATGTTGAAGTCCTAAATTGCTTATTTTTCATATCTTCTTACCTTCATTTCCATCCTTTTCATGATAATTTTGCTATATTTTCAAGTTGAAAGGTCACTTTAGATATGCTTAGACATAATAAAAGTATCATTCATTCATGGATAATAATCTATTGTTTCTTTATGAAATTTAATTAAAAAATTTCTATAGATACTGAAATGCACACATTCTACAGCTAACCTAAGATTCTGCAGCTACATCCATGTTTAGACATGTTCCATCTTGTTTGAAGAGGAATAAAAGATATAGGTAGATGGAAAATGTTCAACAAATGCACATCCACCTATTACATTGATCTAGAAACTCACAGGGTTCGAGAAATTTGATGGTCAAACCAGAATTCAATTTTGGTTATAATACTCCAACCTTGCAGGAAATTTGAAGGAATAATCGTGGCATCTTCGAGTATGGGATTGAACAAGAAAATGTTGGAATAAAAAACTAGGATATGTCAAATATAAATCTTCTCTTGATTTTCTCTTCTCGTAGTAAAGCATGAGAAGAATGATTCCTATTTTGATTTAATCTCTTAGTTGTCAAGTATAAACTAGATTCTCAGCTTATAACTCTTAAAATTGTTATTGAACATAAGATTATAAAAAGAATTGGAGCGAGGCAATGGAAATTTTTAAGATCTGTAATCATTTTTATATTAAATAATTATGATTTTAATAAAATTACTTTGTTTCTTTGGTGATTAAATTTGTGGGTGAATAACTTGTTAATTGATGTCCTATCATGCTTACACTCAACAGGAAGGCCCCCTGAAGAGTTATAAGTTACTTCAATTGTTGGATTAACTCATTTTTTGAGTAGTCTCTTTTCCATTAGATAGTATTTTTCAATAATCTTTTTTTTCATGATTTAAGGTTGATTAGTTTGCACAGGTCGAGCACTCACATATGTTAAAAAGACCAAAATATTTCCTTTCACAATTTTCTTATTTCAATGTTTTGTTTTTAAATTTATGAGTTAATGACCAAATTTATTCTAGTCATAATTATGCACACTAGTAGCTCCTCATAGTTTTCATTTGGATCATCACTTTCAAGTTTTGTTTCATGATATAATTATGAAACATTTGGATTAAAGCTTTATTTCTGTTAAATAAAGTAGAGACTTTGATTTCTAGTACTTAGAATATAATTTCAATTCGATGCAAGTAGAACAAGATTTTGATTTTGTTCATTAGAATAATATTTTCATGAATTCAATTCAATAGAGTGAATTTTAATTCTTATCAAGTAGAATAACTTTCAATTCATTTTGATAATATATAAACTTCAATTTATTTTTCCTTAAATACTTGTTTGTTTTCAAAAGAACAATTTTGATGGAAAGAAACATATGCGTAAGAATGACATGAGTTAATCTAGTTACTCTTTTCTTCAATAGAAATTTTATTTCAGTTTAATATTTTAAAATAAAAAATAGAACTCTTGGTATATATTGTGCACATGCAATTTGTTACCACTCAAATTAGTTGGGGCTCTAAAAGGGGGTCCTTGGAGGGAAACTACTATAGCAATGGCAACAGATGGATAAATAACCCACTATCACCTCGACTAAGGCTCCCAACTCCTTACAGAATTTCACTGATGGGAGGAGACATGATATGGTAAATACCATGAGATGAGTATACAATGATAGGGTGAGGGGTGATCCTAGGGGCCTATTCACGAGAGAGGCTCAGATATATAACTTTATTTCCTTGGGAGGCAAGGTTGAAGGCTCTCAAGGAAGGGCTCAAGGGTAATTTCAAGGTTAAATTCTAGGGATTGTATCTTATAATTGAGGTCATTAAACCCTAAAATTATTGTGGAGGCTTGGATTCCAAGTGGTCCTTGAAGAATCACTCTTAATGGCTTATGGTACCACATAGGAGCAAGTGGACCCAGAGGGTAGGTCAAAGGGGTATATTCTAGAAACCAATGATGTACTTAACCTATTTTGGTGGAGAAAGGGATCAAAGAATGAATTTTTCAACAAACAAGGCGATTCCCCAATGAGGTATTTTTCCTAAGGAAACCAAGGGCAAGATTTGGTCTCGAGTCTAGGGCTTGAGGTATCTCACAATTTAACTGTCAGAATTGCTTGTAAATTTATGGGTGCCTAGGAGAAACCCGAGGGTAGGTGATGCCAAGAGATTGAATTTTTCCTATGGATCGTTTGAAAGATAAATCATGCCATAGGTGACCTATAGGGCTAGACCTCAAAAAGAAAAGGTGAAAGAGGAGAATAATATGGATTGATCACATTTATGGTGGACCAATGCCTAGTTCTTGGGGATATTTTAGAGTCACGAGCTATAATGACCATTAGGCAAGCAACAAAAGTAGCTTCAAGGAATATATACATTTTTTTGAAATATTTATGGCTTGTAAAGATGAAATTAAATAAAGGAACATATCTAGGAATATTCTTTCATAATACATAGCCCATACATTATGCATCATTATCTAGAAACCCAATTTCCACAACTTCACAATAATGGATGCAACAAATTAGCCCTAGTACAACGAAAATCCAGTAGTAATGTATGTGAAAAAACAAAAATTAAAAATAGCATTAAATGTATTGAAATATGTTAAGAGTATATCCAACCATTCACAATTTTCCAATTAAGAATCTACAAGAAAAAAGGAAAATAATCCAAGCATCAAAATTCATTCCATGCTCCAAAATTTCATCCTCCAAGAAGGATAGTGAAGTTCTCTAGAGAGATACAAGTCCAACTAAGTGATGATGTTAAAATGAATCCTCATCAATTGTATTTATACACTCCTAAGGAGTTTGATTTAGCTAATTGAGCATACATTAGCCCCTAATATAAAATAATGTGCAAAATAACTAACTTTTGGTCACAAGCCCACCAAAATAGCTCATAAACCAAATAATAAGCCTCTCAAGAGCTAAAATGATGAACAATACATGTCATTGGCCCCTATAAAAATCCTAATGAATTCCATAAGTGCAATATTGATGAATATGACTCCAAAAAGTGATGGACAAGGGGTGGGCCCCTTTTTCTCCAAACAATAAACGTGTGGTGCTCCCAGTGGGTGTGGGGGCACATAAATAACCTCATGAGTCTCCAAGTAAGTCGAAGATTCCTATAGACCATCTATAAGGGATCATATGATGGTGTGAGTGATGCCACTGTTGGCAATATGATGCAGAGTGTTGTCCTTGATGGCAACCCACTGAATGAAGATGAAGACATGAGATTGTTGGCATGTGTTGTCCTTGATGGAAATACACCTGATGAAGTTATTCTTGACTTGATGGACTTGGTAAATGATGTAAATCTGATATGAAATGATGTTAGCAACATGATGCTGAGAGTTGTCATTGAATGGCAACCCACTTGATGAAGAAGATGGCAACTTCTTGATGAAAGTTGTGCTTGAATATGTGTTGATGAACTAAATGTATCTACAGTGAGTACAGAAGGTAATGAAGAAAGGAATTTAGTATGTGATATATTTATGATGAAAAGAGTATGTCTCTAGGCATACGCGGATTTCCCTAAGGGAAGTCGCGTATGCACGCGGGAAAGAGCATGCCAAGTCGCGTATGGGCAAGAGCGCTCAAAAAGTGCAAAACCAGGGGTAACCACCATGGTATTGACCCATTGTATTGGGTTATGATTCGTCTAAACAACCCCGTCCAGGAATACCATCGGATGTAATGTGGTTTTGGCTCATGGTATTGAAAAAGGGTAAACCTATATAAAGAGAAGAAATTCATTGTGCAAATCATGAGTGTGGTGCAAGATGTCTGAGCTTGAATGAATACTTCTCTCTGAAGTATATCTGAATGGAAAGGGTTACAGTTGAATGATAGATCTGAATCTATGATGCACCAATGAAGAAAATGATGAAGAAGGGGATCTAGATCTGAAATGTATTTGTATCTACTAGATCTGTTTATGGAGTGATTAGATCTGTGATGAGGCGAACATCTGTCTGAAGTAAAGGGTTAAATCTGAACTGAATATATGATCTGAAGAAGTATGCAGCTCTGTAATGGTTGAAGATCCATACGCTAGTTCGTCGCAGAGGAAGCGCGTATATACGCGGCTTCACTGAAGAAAAAGCGCGTATGCGCAATGAAATTGGATCTGTAATATGTACAAAAGTATACGCGGGTTTATGTGAACGGAAGCGCGTATATACGCGACATTAGTGAAAGGAAAGCGTGCATGCAAACTAGGGTTTGCTGAAGTCTGTGGTAAGAAATGTCTGATCTGTTCTGCTGGTTTACTGATATCTGTCAGTGAGTTATATGTATCTGTTTCATGGTTGACTGTGCTTAAAAGTATGGAAAGGGTCCAGTCTGAAAATATGATGAAACGTGGCCTGCAAGTTGTGTCCTAAAGGAAGCTTGGATCCGGTGTGAAAATTGATGAAACGTGGTCCATAGAGGTGCTGAGGGTTGTAGCCTTCAGTCAGGGGGTCGTAGCTCCCTTCCAGGTGAGGCTGGTAAATGAGATCGGGGGGTCGTAGCTCCCTTCCAGGAGAGGCTGGTAAACGAGATCAGGGAGTCGTAGCTCCCTTCCAGGAGAGGCTGGTAAACGAGTCAGGGGGTTGGAGCTCCCTTCCAGGAGAGGCTGGTAAACGAGCGCAGGTGGGTGCCTGCGTGCTGGTCAAGTCTGCGCCGGCACATATGTTGTAAGATGTTTTCTCTATAATAAAATATTGAAGGCTGAGCAACTGCAGCGGTGGTTTTCTCCCGACTTGGGTTTCCACCTAAAAATCCTAGTGTTCATGTGTGATGCTTTGTGTGATGGTTTATTCTATTGTTACTACACATGTTTACTGATAACTTAACATCAGATGAATGAATATTGCAAAGAAATAAGTTAATAAATATCTGCATATTTAGATCTCTGCTAATACGTGAGTTGTATGAAGGATATCCGCGTGTATACGCGAGTTTACTAAAGGAAAGTAGCATATGGGTTTTAGAGAGTGAAAAAGTAAAAAGTTTTGAATATGCCGTAAATACTGATTCACCGCCCCCTCTCAGTATTTTTCCCAACAATTGGTATCGGAGCAGGTTCTTCTGCAGAAGCTTGATCGCTTGAAGGAGATCCGTCGCAATGGGAAGTCAAGAAGGAGTGATGTCTATAAAGCCACCTCTATTCAATGGAAGCAATCTGATATTCCGGAAGGTACGAACAAAAGCATATCTGCAAAGTCTTGGTGCAGATGTATGGGCAATCGTGGAAGAAGGTTATCAATACCCGGCAAGTATTCCTACTGATGCTGCTGAAAGAAAGAAGTATGAAATCAATGCCAAAGCAGTGAATGTCTTATTAGGAAGCATGTCTGAATCAGAATTTGCTAAAGTAATGCAGCTACATTCAGCAAAAGAAATATGGGACAAAATCATTCTGAGCTATGAAGGAGACACAAAGGTAAAAAGTGCAAAACTCCAAACTCTTAGAATTGAATATGAAAATTTGAAGATGCATAATGATGAGAGTGTTGCCAGTTTCTTTCTTCGTCTGGATGATATTGTAAATTGAATGAGAAATTTGGGTGAAACCATAACTGATACTACTCTGGTGGAAAAGGTCTTAAGATCCTTGACTTCGAAATTTGACTCTAAAGTTTCGGCTATTGAAGAAAGGCAAGATCTGCAAACTCTTACTATTGTTCAATTACATGGTATTCTGACTGCTTTTGAAATGAGACAAGGAGGTCCTTCTCAAATAAGAGAAGCTGCTTTTAAGGTATCTACAAAAGGAAAAGAAAAGGAAGTTGTCAAAGAATCCAACTATATATCTGATGAAGAAGAAGCGAATTTCGTGAGAAAAATCCAACTAGGAACTGGAAGATTCAAAGGTAAGCTTCCTTTCAAATGTTTTGAGTGTGGAAAAGTTGGTCACTATGCTGCTAAATGTCCTTATAGAGAGAAACATGGTAAAGGGAAACAATTTGAAAAGAGGAAGAGTTATTATACAAATGAAGATGATGATGAAGTGTCCAGTGAAGATGAAGAACATTCTAACCAAGCTCTACAAGTGCTCATGGCAAAGAAGAAAAAGAAGAAGGCTACTCGAAGAAAGGAGATATCTCAGAAAACATGTATCGCAGAAATTGAAGAAGATGAATCAGATAGTGATTGGGGTCCTAATTTTCTTATTGGTGCAAACAATGATGAAGATAGTGAAAGTAAAGTTGTGGATCTAGAAGAAGCTATCCAGATCAAAGTTGAAGAACAACAAAAGGAAATTGATAAGAAAGATTCTATCTACAAAGAGATGATCTCTCAAATGAAAGAACAAATAGAAATGTTGAATGGAGAGGTGGACAAGTATCAAAGGTTTCATACTTATGCATCCAATCGAATTAAATAACTAGAAGCAGAAATCAACGATCTAAATGCAGATCTCGAAAAATCAAGCAAGAAGAATGAAGGTCTTGAAGCTGCAATCATCTCTCTGCAAGCAGATCTTGAAGCATCAAGTAAGAAGAATGAGGAACCCCTACAACCATTTGAAAAGGAAGGCCTTGAAGCAGAAATCATCTCTCTCAAAGAAGATCTGGAAAAATCAAATAAGAAGAATGAAGAGCTGCAACAAACATGTGAAGAAAACGAGAATTGGTTGAAAGAAGAGATTCTAAATCTAAAGGATCAAGTAGAAGATGGAAGAAGGAAAGAAGAAAGCATGACAAAGCAATGTCAAGCCTTGGAGGTTGAGGTAAACATTCTCAAAGGTAAATTAGAAGAAAAGGTTAAACTTTTGAGGTTTCAAGATAGTACTAATATCTTGGACAATATTTTGAGTAATCAAAGGTCTCCTGCTATCAAACTTGGTCTTGGTTTCCATGAAACTGTTAAAGGAGAATCTAGCTCACAAGGAAGTGCTAAAAATTCAGAGGATGTCAATGCAAAACCTGAAGTGTTGAAAGAAACAAAAAGTCAACCAACAATGATGAAAACTCAAAGGAAATCAGTCAATAATGTTGAATGCTTTAAATGTCATAACTATGGGCATGTTGCAGCAAATTGCAGGAGCAGATCATTTCAGCCTCAATCAAACAGTTCCTACATAGAAAGGTACTCTGGTTTCTTCAAGGGATATTGTTTTTCATGTAACAAGTATGGACATAAAGCAGCTGATTGTAAAAGGAGGGAGATTAGAAATACTCATTTCTATTTCTCTGGACACATGAGATGTTATCCTTGTAACAAGTATGGACATGTAGAAAAGGAATGCAGGTTGAACAGATCTGAGAAAGTGGACAATTTTCAGCACACAGTTAGGAAGTTCAAGAAAATTTGGAAAAATAAGGAGGATCAATCAGAAACGTAGGGAATTCTGACCCTACTACAGTCATCCGATTCTAAAGCTTACTTCTCTGATTCACTGCAGGAATGATGTGGGATACATTATGAGATTTAGTAATGTATTGTCACAGGGGGAGCAATGTATGATGTCTCTCATGATTGATTTGATTATTTTGGTTATATGTATTTCTGACAGAGCATCTGATATGAAGAAGACAGGTACAGGAAGTACAAGTTCAGGGGGAGATGAAGGAATGTGAAAAATTTCTATACTTCACTTTCCATACGCGGGTTCTATTAACAAAAGTCGCGTATACACGCAAGTTACAGCAGACACAGTCGCGTATGCATTTATGATAAGAGAATTGGTTTGATAGCTGAAGATCTGGAGCAGAGGTTCAGGGGGAGCATTAGTTTAACTGTTAAATAACTGTATTATTGACGCAGTATCAGTCTAGTGTCTTAGTTCTAATGATGATATGATATTTGGTTTCTTATGTAAAAGATTATGGATGAGTCTTGTTTGCTTTTTGATGAAGAGCATTCGTTGCTGAGATGTAAGTTTTATAATTCAGAGATAAGGACAGATCATACAGAGATTGTTGCTGATGAAGGTTTTCAGGTTGCACAAGTTAAGGAAGAGCACTGGTTCAGGGGGAGCAGCAGGTTGAATACTAATGATTGCATTGTTGGCAATATGACTGCTTATTATTTGGTTTTTGTGATACTCATGCTCAAATGATGATGACTTGGTACATGGTTTATTATGATGATATTTTGAGCCCTGGTTGCTGATAAGTATATTTTGTGCTCACACATGGATGAGTTGGATGTCGGTTGATTCAGAAATAAGAATAGATTATGCAGAGTTTGTTACCATGGTTGAGATCCTTTGCCTACATATGTTACTTCATGTTAAATCTTGAATATCTTGATGATATTGGACCACATGAATGATTTCTTGGCACATATTTGAAAATGTTGTTCTCATAATCTCTCTTGGAAAGAATGTATTGATGCTGCAAAATAAGCTGAAGGCTTGGGTACTAATGTGATTATGCTACAATCATTGGATGACGCTTGAAGACACAACTACATTGTTCTATATATCTGTTTTCTAGGGAAGCATTCAATTATCTCAGAAAGAAGCTGAACATTGTCTCTACATCACAAAGGATCAGATCTGGTCAAAATATAGAAGATAGTATTGGATACGCGGGTTTCCTGAAACACAGTCGCATATATACGCGAGTTCCTGCATAGAAAACCGCGTATGTCTGATTGCTGACATTTTTTTTCTGTTTGGAGTCAGCTCTCTTCAGCATAGCTGCAGTGTTGTTTGGTATCTCTGATACTGTTTGGTATCTCTGGTGGTGTTCCAGTTCTCATAATTCTTTTTCTAATGTTTTGATAAAGATGCCTTGATGATTTGTTGGTGAAAGTGTTTAGGATGCACAAACTAAGGGGGAGCCTTAGTCATATGAAAAGGATGCTTGGATGCATAGTTTCAGGGGGAGCATTAGCTTTGCTGAGTATAATGCATTGTTGGCATTATGATGGTTCTGAAATATGTTCTTTTTCTTGAAGTCTTTCTGGCGTTGGTCATATTTGTAATTTGGTGAAAAGGTCTTGTTGAGACCCATGATGTAAAATTGTAATATTCAGTCATGTAAGGACTTGTCAAATTTGTAAACCCACTTGGTTGGGTAGCTGAGTCAAATATTGTAAACCCAATTGATTGGGTAGCTGAGTTGAAATGTGTAAACCCACTTGGTTGGGTACTTGAGTCTCATATGTAAATTCACTTGGTTGGATATTTGATGTAAGTATGAGTCTTTGGTGATAGGAAAGTCATAGAGTCTTGTACTTCATTGAAAAATATGTTTGAAGATTCAACATGAACTCAGGGGGAGCTTGGTCACTTCAGTATATCTCAGATCTGCAGAACGCTTCTTCCGCATGTGGAGAAAAGGGGGAGAGTATGTTGGTTTTATCCGCCCTTTGCCCTTGATGTCAAAGGGGGAGAGTGACATGGTGTTTGAATGGTGTCAAAATCAAGAGAGTGACATGGTGTCATTGTATTCTTAATGTACCTATCTATTGTGGTAACCAAACACCATCGTGGTTGCCATCAAGTCCAAAGGGGGAGATTGTTGGCAATATGATGCAGAGTGTTGTCCTTGATGGCAACCCACTGAATGAAGATGAAGACATGAGATTGTTGGCATGTGTTGTCCTTGATGGCAATACACCTGATGAAGTTATTATTGACTTGATGGACTTGGTAAATGATGTAAATCTGATATGAAATGATGTTAGTTAGCAACATGATGCTGAGTGTTGTCATTGAATGGCAACCCACTTGATGAAGAAGATGGAAACTTCTTGATGAAGTTGTGCTTGAATATGTCTTGATGAACTAAATCTGATGTATCTACAGTGAGTACAGAAGGCAATGAAGAAAGGAGTTCAGTATGTGATAGATTTATGATAAAAAGAGTATGTCACTAGGCATACGCGGATCTGCCTAAAGGAAGTCGCGTATGCACGCGGGAAAGAACGTGCCAAGTCGCGTATGGGAAAAAGCGCTCAAAAAGTGCAAAACCAGGGGTAACCACCATGGTATTGACCCATTGTATTGGGTTATGATTCGTCTAAACAACCCCGTCCAGGAATACCATCGGATGTAATGTGGTTTTGGCTCATGGTATTGAAAAAGGTTAAACCTATATAAAGAGATGAATTTCATTGTGCAAATCATGAGTGTGGGTGCAAGATGTCTGAGCTTGAATGAATACTTCTCTGTGAAGTATATCTGTATGGAAAGGGTAAAGGCTTGATGATAGATCTGAATCTATGATGCACCAATGAAGAAAATGATGAAGAAGGGGATCTAGATCTGAAATGTATTTTTATCTACTAGATCTATTTATGGAGTGATTAGATCAGTGATGAGGCGAACATCTGTCTGAAGTAAAGGGTTGAATTTGAACTGAATATCTGATCTGAAGAAGTATGCAGCTCTGTAATGGTTGAAGATCCATATGCTAGTTCGTCGCAGAGGAAGCGCGTATATACGCGGCTTCGCTGAAGAGAAAGCGCGTATGCGTAATGAAATTGGATCTGTAATATGTACAGAAGTATACGCTGGTTTATGTGAACGGAAGCGCGTATATACGCGACATCAGAGAAAGGAAAGCGCGTATGCAAACTAGGGTTTGCTGGAGTATGGGGTATGAAATGTCTGATCTGATTTGCTGTGTTTTAGCTATCTTTTGTTGATGTTTGACTGTGCTTAAATGTATGGAGAGGGTCCAGTTTGAAAATATGATGAAATGTGGCCTGCAAGTGGTGTCCTAAAGGAAGCTTTGGATCCAGTGTGAAAATTGATGAAACGTGGTCCATAGAGGTTCTGAGGGTTGTAGCCTTCGATCCCGGGGGTCGTAGCTCCCTTCCGAGTTGGTGGTAAACGAGATCGGTCGTAGCTCCTTCTAGGTGAAATTTGGTAAACGAGATCGGGGGGTCGTAGCTCCCTTCCAGGAGAGGCTGGTGAACGAGTCAGGGGGTCGTAGCTCCCTTCCAGGAGAGGCTGGTAAACGAGCGCAGGTGGGTGCCTGCGTGCTGGTAGAGTCTGCACCAGCACATATGTTGTAAGATGTTTTCTCTGTAATAAAATATTGAAGGCTGAGCAACTGCAGCGGTGGTTTTCTCCCGACTTGGGTTTCCACCTAAAAATCCTGGTGTTCATGTGTGATGCTTTGTGTGATGGTTTATTCTGTTGTTACTACACATGTTTACTGCTAACTTAACATCAGATGAATGAATATTGCAAAGAACTAAGTTAATAAACATCTGCATATTTAGATCTCTGCTGATACACGAGTTGTATGAAGGATATCCGCGTGTATACGCGAGTTTACTAAAGGAAAGTAGCGTATGGGTTTTAAGGAATGAAAAAGTAAAAAGTTTTGAATATGCAGTAAATACTGATTCACCCCCCCCTCTCAGTATTTTTTCCAACAGCCACATCACCATACAAGTCCTCAGTCATCTTCTCATTGCATGGTACAACTCTGGGGTCGACTGGGCATGGTGAACCAGGTGTGTCTTCCTTGTCCAACAGGTGAATCTCAAGAAATACCTAAACATATCTAGGGATTCATGGAGTGTTTTATAATATTGTGGAGGCTTGTGGATCTATACACACACACCCTGCATGTGCCAATGTAGCCCTTTGGAGAGTTATTACCCCGTATAGGGAGACCAAACTCAAAATGGAAACCAATTGCAATCCTACATAAGATCTAATGCATCCCCTAGCTTTCCAGCACAACAAGTAATTAATTTAATTGATTAGAAGAACTTAAAAACCATGGATAATAGGTGGACACTTCATCATGGCATGCCCTTCCATAGTGGGATGTGACATGTGCTAATGTCTCCAAGCTCCGAAGGGGGTTAATCAAGTAACTTATTAGGTGGTTTCTAGCCTTAGAGGGGATAGTATGTCCAAGGTACATCCTTCAAATGGTGGTGGTGTGTGATAAATAGCTGAATGGAATTAGGAATGAAAGGGGAATATTGGGCCACATATCGAGGTACAAAGGTAGCTAGAAAAAGGGGAGCCCACACTTGGGTATATAATGTATAGGAGGGAGAAATAGTGGTACATGAGGTGCCTCGACCTTGATTTTTCCACCCTTATTTACATGTATTTTTCCTTTATTATTTTTCTTTGATTAAATGCTCATGGCTCAAAGGATAAGAGCATGATGTTTAACATATATCAGTGGATACCCCCTTTAAGGTAGGGTGGTTCATTTCCCACCAAGGGTTGGGACAATCATGGGTTCATGAATGATAACGGAGGCTCATCTAGGGCCTATGGTACCAGTGTGATAGCCATGGGTATGGGGTAGATCTCATGCATTTCATTTTTCCCACGTGATAAATATTTTTGTCCCGACCATAATTTTCATTTTGTGGTACATTTCCTTGTTGAATGTGGCCAATTATGGTTTTAATTTTATTTTTAGCTCCATCAACCTCCAGTGCATTGTTCCATTCGTGACCCAGGGTGTGGGCAAGGGGAAGGGGCGGATAACCCCACGCGGACCCAGTGGAGAAATGTGGACCCAGGTGGGAAACATGATGGATGGGTTTGTATTAAATGGAAGGGGAGTGATATATGTGGATGGGGAAGCAGGACCATACAGCCAAAATTAGGGTTTCCCATGTAATACCACCCTAAAACCAAATGGACAATAAAGGAGATCCCATGGGACTATGATCCAAGGGTAACCTCCAAAAGAGGTCTAGGGGAAAGAATCATAGACCTAGCCCACTCTTTTCATTGAATCTCCCAATTAAGCCATGACCAGAAGTGTCCATGATAATCAAGCTCAATACTAATTTACCAAATGACAAGGCATAACTTTAATTTCGGGAGGCCCACCTTCAAACATACGATCATGACATATGGGTGAGGGACCAGTACATAGCTGGTGTTGAGTTACGACATGGGTATGTATTTGCTATTAAGTTCATCATTGTTTTCCTTAATTCTTATATTTTTCATACATTAATGTGTTAATATATTGAGGAATTATGGTAAGAAATTAAGGAATTGTTTGCAGTTACGATTTAGCTAAATTTTACCCTTATTTATGCAGGAAAGCGACAAAAGGAACAATTGATGTTCCGTGACGTTGGGACAGCAGAATCCGACAAGAAAAGGAAGGAATGCTTCGATTGCTGACAAGGCTGAGAACAAATCAGAGGGATCAGCGCGGAATAGGAAAGATGTCTTAAGTTAGAAATCGGTTGCGAATCCCTTAGGATCGGGAGATCCTGAGGGATCGCATTTACTATTTACTCTTTACCCTTTTGATTATAAAAGAAAGAGATTGTAGGAAGAAAGGGAGAGGAATATCTGTTATTTTTCAAGTTGTAAGTTTAATTACAGACCCGCGTCGTTGAAGAATGCGATTACATTATAATGCTACTCAAGTTCGATGATTAATATATAATTTAAGTTTCTATTCTCTCACATTCTCTGAAGTAATTCAGTAGTGCTCACTGGCGGCTAAGGGCTTGGCCTCTGGTGAAGTTAACTGCTTCCTTGTGTTTGATTTCCGATTCTGTTAGAGTTTGGTTTGGTTGATAATTCCTTGTTTCCGTGAGTTTATTTCATTAGTTTTTCATTACTTTCTTATATCGAGATAATATATGTGCTATTATGATTTACATCGTTATCATTTGATCTAAGTTTTTTTCATTACAACACAAATCATCCAGATAGTGCATTGTATTGATTTAATCATCTACAAGAGTTTGATTATTACTATTAGACTCTCGGAAGTGATATCATTCCTATTTTGGTTGCTTTATAGAGATTTTTTGTAGTTTAGATTGAATCAACTAAGTAGAGGTGAGTTACTGTTACTGTGCTCTCGGATGATGATGCTATTGCTTGAATTGTTGTAAGGTTTGATTTCAGTAGAAGATTGAGCTTTGATATTCCTTTTAATAATTGCAATTTGAGTTTACTAGATGCTTCCATTTATTCTTGTGTCAATATCTATACTACAATTTAGGAAACACTACTCTCTGAATTAATAATAGCCACATACTGTGTACACTCTTGAAATAAGAGGACTTGCCCGGATTGATGATTAATGTGGGATAAGTAGGAGTTTTAAAAGGCACCTTTTTTCAACCAACATTTTGGCATCGTTGCTGGGGAGAGTGTAGCCATTTACAAAGAGTGATTTATACCTAATAATTGTTGTTGAGGAAGAACTAGGTATTGAAAACGAAAGGTAAGAACATATGTAACGAGCGAGTAAAGTGCTTGCTCCTCCGCTCGATTTTCAACACAATTACATAAAAGATAAGTAGGTGTTTGATGCTTGTCTTTTAAGAGAGAACTAGGTATTAAAAACGGAAGGTAAGAACCTGCGTACAGAGCAATTAAAATGCCTACTCCCTCGCCTGATTTCCAGCAGAATTGTTAGGAACTTAAGGTAGAAATAAACATTTGAATTTTTTGCATGAATGAATAAGAAACTTGATAAGGGAAAAATTCTTCCTCCTAAACCTGAAAAATATAAGGGAACGGTGACCCTTGGACGATCAAATTTTATTGAAAAAATCTTAAGAAAAGCTGAGTCTTAGTCATCATTAGGACCCTGAATTATTGCTGCCAAAAGTTCTATTGACTTCCTTCAAACTGCAGAATCACCATATGTAGCTAACGCTGAGAATCATAATCAAACCGAAAGGGCTGAGCAGAGTTTTCAAGATACTGAGAACGTACAAGCCTGCCCTCCACAAGAAGGAAACTCTTGCAACCTAATTGAAGGAGAAGGAGTAACATGTTAGCCTGAAATTGGATTACCAGAACCTAGATCTCCTGAAATAGTGACTGGGCAAAGGATACCCAGTTTTCCAGATCAAGGTAGTGTTGTTAAAACTTTTCCGGCCTCTAGTAGGCATCCTATAAAAAACTCTCTAGCTCCGGAGATCCATGAAGGGTATTGGTATATTTTTTACCAAATGGCTTATAACCAGAAAACTCAAACTTCTACATTGAAATACCCTATCGTTGACACATCTGTCAATGCTCCCATGAAGGCTATCCCATTATAGAACATTCCTACCTTTCATGGGCTAACTTCGGAAGATCCCGATGAATTTAGTTTTGAATTTGATGTCTTATGCAGGGGTTATGATTACACTATTGACCCCCAAAAACTAAAGCTATTCCTCTCTACTTTGAAGGGAGCAGCTCTGTGTTGTTTCATGGGACTTGGTGGAGGCACCATCAATGATTGGGACCAAATGAAAACATCTTTCCTTAAAAAATACCAAGATAATTGCCAAACTAGAGAACTAAAAGATAAAATCTTTCAAAAGGTATCTAAGCCTAGCGAGACTTTGGAGGAATATGTAGAACATTTCCAATATAATATGCAAAGATATCCTTATACAAATCTGCCTGATAATGTTCTAAAAACCACGCTGATTAGAGGTATGAAAGACCAATGGGTAGAGACACTAAATATAATGGGTAAAGATGATATTTATCAAGAAAATTATAACGATATTGTAAATTTTTGCATCAAGTGTTCCAAGAGAAGTTCAAGGCTGAAACCAGTCATACGTGATGCAAACCTCAGAGACAGCAAAGCTTTAGGATAAAGCGTTACACGAAGTGAAATCGACAATCTGTTAAAGGATTTCAAGACTGATATCCTGGGGACCTTGACAACACAATTGGATGTCATGCAAGCTAAGCAAAATCAGGCTATAGCAGAACATAACTTGGCTATTTTTTGCCCTTGTTGCATACAAAAGGAAATTCATAAAGAATTCCCTCTAGACGAGATACGAAAATGAGCCATATGCACTAAAGAGAACGCCACGGAAAGCTACCCATCACTCACGGGATTAAAAGCAGTCTTCAAGGAAGCAAAAGAAGAAGTAGAACTAGTGTATCTATTTTACCAGTGTTTCCAATGGCAAGCATGTCAAACAGGTATGCCTACCGATCCATCTTCATTTTTTCCTTCCTCACAATATAATTCTCAGCAATATTCAAGGGCAGCATGGCAGAATCAGCCATCTTTTTTTCCACCTCAAGAATTTTTTATGCCACCATGGCCCAATCAGTTGAATCCAAATAACAATAGTTGGCAAAATTTCCCTTACCCACCACCATTTTGGAAAAACAAACCTTATTCTTCCCAATGGTCCCCTTCCACTTCACAAAATCAGAACTGGCAATCAAATTGGCAAAGAGATACAAACCAACCTATGGGAACAGTCCCTCTGCCTCAACCAACTTTACCAGCACCTTACACATTGCAGCAAAACCAGCAATCAAATCTACGATTACAACTCCCAACCCAACCCAACCCAAATCCAAACAATAGACCAGTCCAATCCGTACAAATTATGGAAGGACCGGAGCCAGAAACTGAGTTGAGGGAGTTTAATGAACTAAAATTAAGATTTGGATAGATAATTGAATCAGAGAAGGATAAAAATATACAATTAGAAGATCTGTTACCTGTAGAACAAACACCTCAAGTGGAGAATACAGTTCAACAAAAAAGCCACGATCAAACTATTACTTCTTCTCCACCATTCCCAGAGAGATTGATTATACCCTGTGTTATTTCCCAAATCCACCTTAAGCTGAAGGAAGGCGGGATTCAAGGTAACACCAAACCACGCTTAGTCTGGTAGCTAGCCCTACCAGAACAGGAGAGGGCTCTCTCCGGGTCAATCTCAGGAAAAGTGTATCAATAGGGCTTGAGATGACTAAAGCAACAACTAATCTTAGGCTAGATATAAAAATATGAGGATTTGTTTTGATTTTTAGGGTTTTTGTTGGAAAAGGGGAAAGGAAATTTTTGGGCTTGGGGATGAGGCCAAATTCTTGCAGAGTTCAAGTTGGGGCAGGGAAGGAAATGACTTTGATGTCTTAGATTCAATGAATGGATGGAAAATACTGCTGAGGAGCTGAAGAGGGCAAGAGGGTGCAAGGATCCTCTTCAAACTGACGAAAACATATAAAAATAAACAAATTTTTAAGGCAGAGCACCAGCAAACTAATGAATTCTACCTTAGTTACTCATTTGTTTAATTTCGGAAGAAAAGAGAAGGGAAATGGCATACATAAACATTAATGAAACTTACAGATACATGGAGAAAAAAATCATCAGAAATCAGAGCCACAAGGATCCCAACAAGTGCTGCAAAACTCTGGTCTTTCCTTTGCCAAAAATCTGAAATGAATATACAATGAAGTGCCAAACTATTCCCAAGAGTCCAACCCTGAAAATGTCTCAGAAAATACAATATATAGACCATCCTAACCCCTTCCCATGCCTCTAGGGGTCGAGCTCATCCTTCTAGGAGTTGTTTCAACCAATTCTAAACAAGGAACTAAAATCTAGGCACTCAAACAACTTGCCTCTATATGGAAGGAAACTGATTCATTCATTTAATTTTCACTTTTTAGTGAATGAATCCTATAGAAAAAGTAAATATAAGCCAAAATTACATCATAATCATCAAATTACATCAAGATAGATCAAGAATTACATCAAAAAGTGAAACTAGTCAAAACTGGGCGAATTTCTGAGCTGAAGAGTGAAAATGGGGCTAAATTTCTCTATGCGCCGCGCCAAAAAACTCAATGCATTGCGCCACTTTGAGCCTGTTTTTGAGGCACTTCCCGAAGTCCAAATTGAGCTCATGATAGCTCGTTGGAAAGCCCTGTCTGTCTGCTATCCAACCCAAGTAGAATTCTGGATTTGGATGTCATTTGCCCCTCCAAAACTTCAATCTCCCAAGACTAGTTCCTGTGTGTGTAAAAGGTGGCAGAAAGGCCAATTTCAAGGTGTTTTTGACCCTTTAGGCCACCCAGAACTTGATGAAATCTCTCATCCATTTCTGAAAATGCACAAATTTTCATAAAAAATCCAAAAATTTAAATTTTTCCTCCAGAAGATCTCTCAAACGTAAGCGCGCGCCAAGTGGTGCGACGCGTCGGGCGGAAAAATATGATTTGCGACCAAAATTTCAAAAATGACAAAAAATTTCCCCAAACTTGCTGAAATTTGGAGTGAAGGTCCCCCATCAAGTTCCATGCTCAGCCAAAGAAGCTTCGGCCAAGATTCAGAGTCTATCCTCCCTTTTCCGACGTTCAGTGTCCTCCTGGTGCATGCAGTTTCAGTTGTAAAGTCACCGTCTTGTTCAGATGATGTGTCGGTGTCTGTCTCCATGGTGTTGCAAGGTGTATGTAAAGTGTATGTTTGGTTTGTTGAAAAATTGGTGCCTTGTTTCAATTGCCAAAATATGCCCAAAGGGAAGGGACTGTGGGAGAAATATGGACAGTGGGAACAAGGGAGTCTTGTCAAGTGGTAGTTTTCCCTTTGAGAATTTGACAAAATTTGCGAGAGGGGAGAGCCGCTGAATGATAAATGGGATTATAAGGGAATAGGAGAGGGATATTAGGAGATGGGTATTAATGATATTGTGACAATGAGGAGGAAAAAGGACCACAGATGGGGAATGAGTCTTGAACTAATTGGCCCCAGAAATCAAACTTTTAAAACTTTTGATCCAAACCCTAAGGAGCAATTTTGACAAGAAGGTAGGGTTTATGCTTGGCATTCAAACTCTCAAAGCAATCTTCAAACAACTCCAAACATTGGAAAATGGCAACGAAAAATCTCATAAACTTACTTGAAACATAGAAAATTGAGTCAATTTGAGTTTTTATGAAGAAATGAAAAAAATTCGTGTTATCTTCCCTGTGTGCCGTGCAGGCTACCCAACGTGCCACGCGTGCCATGTGCGCCGCGCCTGTGCAATTTTACACTGCGTAGAGCGGCTCTATGCACCATGCCTGCTCAGTGCTCTGCGCCAGTCACCCAACGCGCCACGCACCTAAATTCACATACAGTTTGCCTTCAACTTGATTGCATTGCTCCTCCATGTTTTCACTTTGGCTCTTTGATATATTTAATATGCAAATGAACTCTTGGAACACAAAAATGATATATATGCCAAGGATTTAACTCTTGATTTCAAAAACCAATTTGTCATGTTGCAAACTTTGACACTTCACTTTGAAACTCTGTTTTGCTTCTTTCCTCTGATTTTTGAGCTGAATGATGAGATTTAGCACACTAAACCACCATAAATTCTAAGAAAGAATCTTCACTTGCTTTCACACCACATATTTGAGCATCTTTGCAAATTTTGGAGAAGTTTATGGTGAAATTGGGCTTGCAGCTCTATGCGCCGCGCCACAAACCCAACGCATAGCGCATTTTTGCAGGAGGCTTTTGGAGGCGTTCTAGGTGTCCAAATCTGGCACAGGATAGCACGTTGGAAAGCTTATTGAGTCTACCTTCCAACCCAACTATAATTTTTCAATTTGGAGTTCATTTACCCTGTCAAAAATCAAATCTCCTAAGACTGGTCAAAATGAGAAAAATGAGGCTGCCTCAAGGCAGAGTGCTGTTGCAATCAACTTTTTAAGGTCTTTCTCAACTCAAAATTGAGCTCATGATAGCTAATTGGAAATATATTTTTGTCTAGCTATCATTTGAATCATCAAAGAAGTCATTTTGCCAACCAAGCTAGGAGAAATCTTGATTTTCCCAAGGTCACTTCAGAGGTGCATCAATTCTCCTGAGGCAACAGTATTTTTGACATTTCTCTAAAACCATGACACCTGTGTAAAAAGTGAAGGGTTTTTTTCTTCCTTGGTTTATTTTGGACAAAAAACTCTCTCAGTTTTCCCAAATTCATCTTTTATTTCTCATAAACATCATTGGAGTAAAACCTATCTCGATGTGTGGAACAAGGGATTTGTCGAAATGAAGTGAAACGAAGGGAACAAGGGGCTTCTAAATTCTTGAGAAAATTTTTGGAAGTAGGGAGGGATGTTAGGAAGTAGGGGAAAGTGGAATTTCAGAGATTGAGTGAGGGGAAGGGGTCCAAAAGGGCAAAACACAGGCCTAGCCTAGAAAATTTCCAAGTTGTAGCAAGAAACTAGGGTTTGTGCGAAAATGAGGAATTTGGGGGATTTTAGTGATGGGAGGTGTTTAATAAGGTAAATTATGGATAGGGGAAGGTGTATGAACATCAGGATACAAGTTTTTCTAATGATTTGACCATCCAAGAGAAATTACCTCCAAAACCCTGGGAGAGGGAAATGAACCTTACCTAGGCACAACTGAAGCATGAACAAGGTGTAAAATGACCCAATGGAACTTGAAATGATGATGAAAACCCTCTGAATGATGGTACAACAAGCTGAATGGTGACATGGACTGACATTTGGACAATTTTGAAAAGAGTGAAAACAAACCCTATACCTAATACTTAGTGACCAAATTTTACTTGAAAACTCACTGAAATGACAAAATTTGACCTTGACATCTTAAAATCACTTTGTAAGAGCATGTTTGATCACTGGAGGAAGGTTTCAAAGGCTGAAACTAACACCCTTCTCAATAGAATATACCGATTTTGATCTTCTAGGAGAATTAAAAAATATGTGCGTGAAAATACCTCTCCTCCAGGCTATTTAGGACATTCCAATTTATGCAAAAACTATTAAGGAATTATGTATGAAAAAGCCAAAAAGGAAAATAAAAAAACCCTAACTGTCCACGTAGTTGGAACTTTTTCTGATTTATCATCAGGCAGAGAAACACCAGTGAAATATGAGGACCCAGGAAACCCTATAGTCACAGTACAAATAAATGGATGTTCCTTCCCTAATGCATTAGTTGATTTAGGAGCAGCCATTAATATTCTCACAACAACAACCTGTCAAAAACTTGGCATTACAACCTTGGATCTAACCATGAAATTTCTGGAATTGGTTGACCGATCGGTTGTTAAACCAAAAGGGACATTACAGGATGTAATGGTGTCTGTAGATTTTTGGGAATACCCAACAGATTTCTTGATCATCAATCCTAGAAACCAGCTAGATGGACATCCTTTAATATTAGGAAGGCCTTGGCTAGCAACTTTTGATGCTTATATCAGCTGCCGAACAGGCAGTATGACTATAAATAGGGGGAATGATTTGAAAAATTTAGCTTTATACCCCCCTTCTCAGCCAAGCTTGGCTATTATGAAAACCAGGAAACAACCTACAGCATACTTCATGGAAAATATTCGGTCACCATTAACTGTGGGAGATGCCCTTGAATTTAAAAACCAAAATGAAGACGATATTACTAATAATTTTATCAATCATCCTGCCACAATATCCAGTTTGAAATGCCATATGATCAAAGTAGTCCTTGAGAATGAAATCGAAGAAAATCCCCTGAGAGAAATCAATGACCAAACAATCCCTACGACCACTTTTTATAATATAAAACCTCTCAAAATCGAGCCAGGGAAAATCCTAAACATTAACAGTAATCTGAGTGATGACCAACAACAAAAACTTACTCAAGTTCTTAGGAAAAATAAAGAGGCTTTTGCTTGGGACTACTCAAATATGAAAGGGATCGACCCTCAACTATGCATGCATCACATCTACACTGAGAAAGATGCAAAAACCATTCGAAAACAATAGTGTAGATTAAAACCTAACCTGAAAGACATCGTTAAAGAATAACTTCAAAAACTGTTAGATGTCAATTTTATCTATCCTATATCTGACAGGAAATGGGTTTCTCCATTAGTCGTGGTTCCCAAAAAGAATGGGAAATGGTGAGTATGCGTTGACTATAGAGAACTCAACAAGGCAATGCAAAAAGACCACTTTCCCCTTCCACTTATTGATCAGGTCTTAGATACACTGGCAAGGAAGAATTTTTTCTCTTTCCTGGATGGCTTCAGTGGCTATAACCAAATTCAAATTTCCCTTGAAGACCAGGATAAGACTACCTTTACCTGTCCGTGGGAAACATTCGCCCATAGGGTATTACCTTTTGGATTGTGTAACGCACCTGCCACATTCCAACGAGCCATACTCAGTATTTTCACAGAATTGATAAATGAAGGATTGGAAGTATACATGGATGATTTGACACCCTATGGAGATGACTTTGAGAAAGCATTACAAACTTTGGAAAAAGTTCTGGAACGGTGTATTGCTACCAGCCTATGTTTAAGTCATGAAAAGTGCCATATGATGATGACAGAAGGCCTGATCTTGGGCCATTACATTTCAGCAGCTATAATTCAGGTAGATCTGGCAAAAATACAGGTAATTCTCTTACTAGCTACCCCCTGCACTCAAGTAGAGGTACGTATTTTTTGCGATTTGCTGGATATTATCGTAGATTTATCAGGAATTTTTCACAAATTGCTACACCATTATATGCCTTAACAGGAAACTGTGATTTCATATGGACTGACAAATGTGACACTGCCTTTATAGATCTAAAACAACTAGTATCAACAACACCAGTTCTGTGAGGACCAAATTGGGATATACCATTCCAGATTTAATTAGATGCATCAGACACAACCATTGGAGTAGTTCTTGGCCAAGAAGAAGAAAATAAACCCTACACTATATATTACATTAGCAAGAACTTATCCCCCGCTGAATTGAATTACACAGTAACGGAGATGGAGTTTTTAGCTGTTATTTATGCTATTAACAAATTCAGACATTATATAACAGGATACCCTGTGGTTTTGTATATTGATCACTCTACTATTAAATATTTAGCTAAGAAACCTATTACGAATGGAAGAGTGACACGATGGTTGATCCTTTTGCAGGAATTCAACATAAAAATCAAAAATCAACTAGGAAAGGACAATCCGGTAGCAAACTTCCTCTCACGTGTGCCAAAGACAGACGACTCAGCAATAGTAGAAGACTAGTTCCCTGATGAGCACTTATTTTCTGTAACCATAAAAACACCATGGTACGCGGATGTCGTGAACTACCTAACAGTGGGAAAAGTACCCAAGCACCTGACGCCCAGTGAAAGAAAACTAATAGTACAACGTAGCACTCAATTCTCCTGTATTGGAGGATATATCTTTCATACAAGAACCGATATGCATATTCGAAGGTGTGTCAGGGAAGATGAAATATTCGACATCTTAAAAGCTTGCCATGATGGGCCTTGTGGTGGACATTTTGCAGACCGCATGACTGGACATAAAGTCTTGCAGATGGGCTATTATTGGCCCAACATTTTTAAGGACGCTAAGAAGTTTTTCCAAGCATGCGATAGCTACCAAAGAATGGGCTGCCCTGGACAGTCTGACGAAATGCCCCTACATCCACAGTTATTCATTGAACCCTTTGAACGATGGGAGTTATATTTCATTGGCCCAATAAACCTATCATATAATCAAAAGACATATATATTGGTTGCAACAGAATATGTGACCAAATGGGTGGAGGCAGAAGCATTACCAAGGGCAACGGAAGACTCAGTAATCCACTTAATTTTCCAATTTTTTGTGCGGTATGGCTTGCCTAGAGAAGTAGTCACGGATGGAGGGCCACAATTTGCAGGCCATAATATTGCTGCAACATTAAAAAATTATCATATCATGCACAAAATCACATCTCCATACCACCCACAGGAAAATGGCTAGGTAGAAAGTACCAATAAAGTAATCGAGGCAATACTAACAAAGATAGTCGCATCTCACAGACGTGACTGGGCTACCCGATTTCTAGAAGCCCTGTGGGCATGTCACACGACATTGAGAAATACCACAGGATACTCCCCATATCAGCTAGTGTTTGGAAAAGAACCTATATTCCCAATAGAATTTTAAATTCAGACATTGAGGATAGCTCAAGAAGTAGGCTTGGACTTGAATGAAGCATAGATCAATAGGTTACGTCAAAACAATGAATTGGATGAAATCTGGATATCAACTCTTTAACATATATCACTAATCCAACAACAAATATTGAAATGGCATGATGCCCTCATCAAGAAGAAGATCTTCCATGAAGGTGATTGGGCACTTTTGTATGATTCTAGGTTCCAGGATTTCTCGGGAAAACTCCAAACCAGATGGTTAGGCCCCTATGAGATACAAGAGGTGCATGATAATGGCACCCTTACATTAGCCACCATTGATGGGTCAGGCTACTCTTTTAAAGCAAACAGACATCGAGTACGCCTCTATCACAAACCACTTACAAGGGAATCCTTTTACCAACAACTACGAGAAGATTCCACAATACAAATTCTTGCTGAGGAGGGCAACCCTTCCACAGCGCCAGTCCAGTGAAAAAAATGTACTTTTTCCGAAAACCTGTACATACATTTTCCTTTCTGTTTGACTGGATTTTCTTGATAATAGATTGTATATTAGTTTTTTTTTTCTATTTTCCTTTGTTGTTCCCTCTAAGGAACAACAATGATCATGTGTATTCTCTTTTTCTATTCCTTACAGGGAACGGCTGCTGTTCCATACATGGAACAAAAATTTCTACGTGTATTTTGCTTTGTTGTTCCCTACAGAGAACAACTATTGTTCCTTACAAGGAACAACAATTTTTGTGTGTATTTCGCTTTGTTGTTCCCTACAGGGAACAACTACTATTCCCTACAGGGAACATCAATTTTCATGTGAATTTTGTTTTGTTGTTCCCTACAGGGAACAACTATTATTCCCTCTATGGAACAACAATTTTGGAGTGTATTTTTTTCTTCTTGTTGTTCCCTACAAGGAATAGCTGCTGTTCCCTACAGGGAACAACAAGAAGAAAAAAAATACATACCAAAATTATGTGTGCAGCTTGCTTTGCTATTCCTTACAGGGAACAACTGTTGTTCCCTATAAGGAACAACAATTTTTGTGTGTGTTTTTTTTCTTGTTGTTCCCTCTAAGGAACAACACATTTCTTTGCGTATTTTCTTTTGTTGTTCCCTATAGGGAACAACCGCTTTTCCCTTTAAGGAACAACACTTTTTGTGTAGATTTTTCTTTTTCAATTCCTTTCAAAGAACATCACTTTGTGAATGTTTTTGGTAACATCCTCTTTCTCTTCCTTGCATAATCATCCCTAGACCATCCCAGTTTCACTCTTTATAATTTTATTAATGGCATGGAAGGTACAATATATATTTAAAGACAAAAAATAGGGAGGTCTAGTGGAACAGGAAAATACCGTGAATGTTATCATCTTTAACAAGATTGCTTTGTGATGATCCAAAAAAAGAGGAGAAAAGGACACAATTATCTATCTCACTTTACTATCCTTATTTCCACTATAAATCAAACTAATTGAGTATCTATACCATGCTGGTTCCCCCTTGCTTGTATAACTCTCTCTACATATTATCAATAAGATTGTGGGTATATTTTTACATATTGATATGTCAAACTTCTTCAGCCATCCCTACTCTTAAGGAGTGATGAGCCACCCTCTATGTATAAAATGGGGACTAAAAGAGAAAAAAGAGAGTATATATATATATATATATATATATATATATATATATATATATTCACTAACAATTTTATGATCTTTTTTTCAGATGGAGGATAGGGGGTCTCATCATGAGCCAGCCTACCATGATCATAAGGAAGCAGCGAAGTGGCATTCCCACTATGGCCACCACACCAGGGACATGATCCAATGGATGCAATAAAAATCCTTGGAAACAAGAGATATCATCACGAGCCAGACTGACCACTTTCGCTACTTCCCAGTGAATGGAAATATGTTCATCTGGTCACCAAGCCAACACATTGGTCTCTATAATGGACATCATAAGACACTTCCCCAATTATACATAGAGGATCATGGTTCCCAAGGGTTAAAAAGCAACTCTGTTGAGGCTATGGATGCCACTTTGTTAGTATGAATCTTTCGTCGGAAAAAGACCACTTTAGCTACGCATAACAAATAGCCCTAACATCAATTATGGCTGCCAATATCTTTAAATCTGCAGTTAGGTGATCCAAATAAAGATGCACAAATCCAGATCTAAGCATAAAAGACATTAAGCAGTGAAAATAAAATGTCACTCCATGCATCCAATAGACAAGAAAAGAACGATGTATTTGAAAGAATTTTTTATATTAAAAGGGGGCACCTGAGAGGAAAGAAAGAAAGGTGTTTTCGATTCTCCTCAATGGGATGGGTTCTTGAAAGTCCCCAGCATTTCAGATCTAAAATTTCTCTCTCTTGTTGGTGTAGAAAATCCAGACAAACATAGAACTCAAAGGGAGTTCACAAGGCAAAAATGGAGAATGTGACCAAAATTATAGATCTAGAGTGATCTAATGCAATGAAAGGTGACTAATGAATGGGGAAAACCCTTCTATTTATAACAAAATATTAGGGCGATCTAGAACTTGGTGCATGAATAAAATATTATTAATCAAATTCTAGAACCACTTTTTAGGAATATTTTATTATATTTTTTGGAGGGAAAATGATTTTTGACTTGGGTCAATTCCTTTATTTATAAATAATAAATAAATAAAGGATTTATTTATTTATTTTAAGGAAATGGTGGGAATATAATTAAATAAATAATGATTTATTTAATTATTCATAAATGATTTAGTCAAATTTAACTAGGAATATTATTTACATAAGAATTTAAATAACTTATTCCTAGGAATTAATTAAATAAATAAGGATTTATTTAATTGATTTCCTTGTTTTGGGTTAAATATGACCAGGAAATATAAACAAATATAGAATTTTTTATTATTTCCTTTTGGGGTTTCCTATTTAGACCATAAACAACTTAATAAAGGTGTTTTACTAAGTTATTTCACATAGTGAAAGCAATTTTACTTAGGGTAAAATTGGTCTTACATGGTGTACTTGGGTTCATCTAATGATAATAGGTTAGATGACCAAAAAATGGTGTAACAGATTTCCCCCCAAGTATGAGTGTTAGGAGCAAATCGTATGACCGAAGTACGTTGTAAGAACTCAATCACTAGACATCAAGAGGGAAGCCAGAGAGAGAAATGTAAGGTAGTCTAATGTGCTAAAGGACAAGACCCTAAGGAGACGAGACTTACAGATGCAACAAGTCTCTAGTTTATGAAGTGGTACCTGTGATAAAGGAAGCGGGGGAGGCATACCTATGCTCGCCGAGACAAAGTACAAAAGAATAGTATGTCCATTAAACAAGGAACCGAACTATAAAGTACATGCTAGCATAAATATGAGCCAGAAATATCTTTTAGAAGACTTTGAGTGAAACCGGTGGCAGTTTTAACAGAAGTACGATAAGCCCACAAAGAAGGGAAGAGCATAAGATGCCAATTGGTTTTGTGCTTATTCACCGTTCGTTGAAGCATGGTCTTAAGAATTTTGTTGACTGCTTCAACTTGGCCATTACCTTGGGGGTAATAGGAAGATGAATATTGGTGCTCAAAACCCAATAGTGAGGATAGCTCATGCCGAATCTCATCTTCAAAATGTTGGCCATGGTTAGAGACCAATTGTTTTGGAACTCCGAATCGAGTAATAACGTGGTTAAAGAAAAAGAGGGCTGCGGTGGCTGTCGTATTGTTGAATGTTGGCATAGCTTCGACCCATTTAGTGAAATAGTCAACATCTACGATGATATATTTGTGGTTACCAGTAGATGGAGGTCGACATTCCATAAAGTCAATGGCCCATTTACAGAAAGGACCAGCTGTGACGACGGGATGGAGGGGAGAAAGAGGAGCTCATGCCTTAGGGGCGAAATGTTGGCAATTGGAACAGTGTTTGACTGCTTCAATGTAATCGTTGAAGAGAGAAGGCCAAAAATACCCAGCACGCATGATTTTTTGGGCGGTGGCGAGGCCGGAGAGGTGGCCGCCACAAGCACCGCTATGATAGGCATTGAGGACTTTCTTGGCTTCAGCGTACATGAGGAAACGATGAAGGACAGTATCTACTCCATGAAGATAAAGGTTGTCAACGATCAGAAGATAGCGAGGGGCTTGGTGTCGGATACGTCGTCGAGCATCACAATCAAGATGAAGGGTGAAATTTTGGGTTTGCAAGTAAGTAAGGATGTCACCGTACCAAAGATCATTGATGGTGATGGTGAATAAATGTTCATCGGGAAGAGCATCATTAAGTGGAGTATCTTGCGTCCCCAGAGGAAAATCAAAAATGAGTTCAGCGAGGACTAAACCTTTCTTACTTTTTGGGGTGAAAAATTCAAGGTCGAATTCTTGGAGGATAACGACCCAACGAGTGTACTTCCCACTGAGGATGCATTGACTCAATAGGAAAGCCATAGGGTTGGAATTAGTCACAACCTTGGTGGAACACATGAGGATATAATGACGCAGTTTTTGGACTGAGAACACGACAGCTAGTGCTAATTTTTCTTCATGTGAGTAGGACACAGGTGGACCGGCAAGGTTCTTACTGACATAATAGATCACATGTTTGATACCGTTATCATCCTCCTGGATAAGGACACCAACAACTGAATAGGTGGAAGCAGAGATGTATAGGATGAAGTCTCAGTCAAAGTCAGGAGGACAGATCAAGGGAGCGGATGTGAGAGCATGCTTGAGGGCATCAAAAGACTCTTGAGTGTAGGTATCCCAGAAAAATGGGGTGTGAGATCGAAGAAGTCTAAGGAATCCATGTGCGGTAGTGGCATAGTTAGGAACGAATCGACGAAGAATATTAGATTTAACTTGGAGACTTTGTAGCTGGCATAAGGTACAAGGAATAGGAAGTTCAAGAATGACTTGAACCTTAAAAGGGTCGAGAGTTATCCTGTCTTTAGACACTATGAAGCCGAGGAGACGACCGGTGGGAATGCATAAGACACATTTCAATGGGTTAAGGTGAATGTTATACTTGCGACATCAGAGGAAAATGGTACACAGATCATGGAGGTGTTGCACCCGATGTTTAGAATGCGTAGTAAGGTCATCTAGATAGGCAAGGATAATATGAGCTAAGTCATGGAAACAATAAGACATGGCTCGTTGAAAAGTGGCGCTGGCATTTTTAAGGCCAAATGGCATGAATTGGTATGCGAAAGTGCCCCACAGACTAATGAATGGGGTTTTAAGTTGATTAGCACAACGAATACTGATTTGGTTGTATCCGGAGAAGCCATCCATAAAGGAGAGAATCTCGTGCCCTGCACACTCATCAATGATTTGGTCAATAAATGGGGTGGGGAAGTTGTCTTTGGGACAAGCTTTGTTCAGATCGCGAAATTCGTTGCAAACACGAATGGTGCCTTGTTTTTTGAGGACGGGAACTAGGTTGGACACCCAAGTGGTGTATTCGATGGGATAAATGAAACCATCCTGCCTAAGCTTATCGATTTCAGCATTGATGGCTTCACGTCTGGAGCGATGAATGGGTCTCAACTTTTGACGGACCGGAGTGGCATCATGCCATGTGTCGATATGGTGTTCGACAATGGCGGGACCGAGTCCGGGCATTTCTGAGTAGGACCAGGCGAAAATATCATGGAATTCTTTGAAGAGTTTGGTGTAGGCTTCAATTTCTTCCAGAGTGCATTGGGCACCCATGGTGATATGTTCTTAGATTCCTGGTTTGAAATAAATGTCTATTTTGATGGTAGGAGAGATATTGGCCATATTTCCTTCTTCGAAAGCGTTAGGTGCAGGGATGGGGTTTTTAAACCAATTGACTTTATCAAGAATGAAGTCTTTGGATTCGACAACATATTGGTCATGAGATTGTTGTGGAAGGAAGTATGCACGATGGTGCATATCGTCCCATGGAAAATCAGGTTTGGTCATGGCTTCCATGATGTCTTCATCTGACTGGAAGATGGGAAGAGTGGAGGGAATAGGATGACCTGATGAGGTAGAAATATGAGACTCCTGATGGTGAGGGGAAAGGCTCACATGCGCAACTTCATGTGGGGTGATAGAGGAGTAAGCAGATGAGTGGTTAGGTGAAACATTGGGGGAGGGCACTAAGGGTTCGGTCGCCGGGAATCACAGTGATGAAGAAAGGTAAGAAATAGTGGCTGAAGGTTTGGTCATTTCAATATCAGGATGGGAAATGTTAATTGGGGTAGACAGGTTTTCTGGTGCTAGTGAAGAAGGAGTATGGTCAAGTGTGGCTTTGAATTGGCGGTATGCGGCTAAAGAAGAACGATACTCGTCAAGGTGGGGGAAAAGGTGGGTATAATGTCCATGGAAATCGCACAAAGAACAAGGGTGATTGGTGCACAAGTTTTTAAGTTTCGGGAGGGAATCAGGTATGGTGACATAGAACTTAGGGATATCAGATTCCGGGAACGTTTCTGTTAGTCATAAGTATTTTTTACTTGTTAGTGATGACTAGTTCTCACAGCCAAGTTTTCTAGCAGCTGATCCAAAAAATTTGTTATATTTGCCAGTTGGGAAAACACCCATAAAACTTTTTTCGCCCTCCTACTTTTCAGTCCGCCCATGACGAGATGAAACCTCATTATCAAATCCTACCTTGCCTCAACCATAATAGTCTTCCCATCAGCTCTAAAAGGACAAGCCACATCTATTCAAATAGCCTCCCCTAAGTTAGGAAGTGGCGCTTTAAGACATTTCACCCTTGGAAAACTATCCAAGAGATAAAAACCTCCATCTGCTATAGACCATTCATAACAGACCTCCCACTCTGCTAATAAAGTTGATCACAGCCCTAAGTCGCGCCACTTATACACCCTTAAGTCTCAACAATACATAGACCATAATCTTAAGCTGATTTTAGGTGTTTTATAGTGTTTGATGGATCTTTCAAGGATAAAAACATATCAGCATCTCAGAAGACAATTTTTGGTGCCACATGAGAAGACAACTACTTCTCAATATGATCCTAAGCTTGAGATGCGTCTACAGGGCAAAGATTTTCTCATCAAGCTCTTGCAACCTCATTCCAGGCCTGAAAGGACAGTGGAAGAAAAACAACACTGTTAAGGGCTATTAACATCATATGGCTAAGAATCTCCTTCATCTATAAGCAGAGGGCGATGGCCAAAGGTTGATTTTAAGATTTGAAACTAACTGTAAGACATATTTGTTTTTGAACAATGAGACAGTGACTAGGGTTTTTCTAAAGGAAAAGTAATGATTGATAGCAGAGGTAAGAGCAATAGTGTTCTTCACAGTTTGTTTGCCTGCCATCATGTGTGAAAGAAACCCTTATCAATATGTTCATAAGGCAGCCTTCATGTGGCTGAGACAGAAGGTTGACAAAACATCAGATATTTTGCCCAGTGAAGGGCCTCCTTCATTCATTAGCAGTGGGCGAAGGCAGTGATTATTTCTAAGTTTTCTCACTGACTGATAGACAAAGTATAAAAATAATAAGGGATAGTTGAAACAGAGAAGTACTGTAAGGAGACCAAAAGGAAAGCAGGGGTACCACTGCAATCCAAGGGGTCAAGCTTGTCTCCTAACAGGATTTATTTCAAAGACAGTCTGCAGCTCAAACAAAACAAAACTGAAGAGTGGTTGATGAGGTGAGTCATTGCACAGGCGAAAGAACTAATGATGATTATGTTTTAAAGAGTACTAGTCTCTCTGCTCATAAAAGGGTGTCTTTCAAATAGGCTTATCATAATTTACAAAGGAAATCTGAGCTCATTTCCCCCCAAAAGGCAACATAGCTTAATACAGTGGTTCATAACATACAAAAGGGACTTTGGCATACTTTTAGATTCTGGAGAGGATTTCAAAATAGATATAGGCATGTTCATTATTAAAAAGCCAGGGGTACCATATTAGTACAATTTGAGTAAAGAGAGAGGTGTTATAAAAAGCGCCCTTTTCAAACAGAGGATGATAAAGCATAGGTGAATGAAACTGCATTTTTGCACCTATAGTCGAGTTATTTTCACAATGGGCATCATTAACTCCAGAGCATTAAGAGAAAAGTATGTATGCCACTGTTACATTTTTGGATAAGAGAATAGTTTTTAGAAGAAAAAGTCCTTATTAGATAGAGAACAGTAAAAGCTCAGGCAAACATGACTAGGTCTCACCCACAGTCAGAAAGAGGCATCAGTTAGAGTCATGCAGCTACAGGCATAGGGTGGTTTTGAGCCAGTCTCCCTCTAAAGAAAGCAGATATAAGTACCTTTTCAAATAGGAAGGCACAGTGAATAAAGTTCAACCTTTTGAATGTTTTTATAAAGTGAATAGGTCAATACCTATTAAGAGCTCTTTAAATGCATGCACGCTCTTTACTAACAGTTAAATTCATTCGGATTTGTTAAAACAAAACAAAGCATTATTTCAAAGATCAGCACTTTCAAAGTCATCACATTTCAAAGATAATGGTTTTTTGTTTTGTTTGCATTTAAAGGTTAAAGGACCGTTGCAAATTTCATCGTGCAAACTCCAAAGCCCGAGCAAAAGATCCCTCTTACTTCCCTCGAGATCAGAAAAGGAGGTATTGAGCGAACAAACAGAGTTTTCAATGGTCAGAGTTTGCGCGACACACCTATAAGTGTGCGCGGTGTACTCAGGTGCGGAAATTACAAAGGGGAACAAGGTTGCACAGCGCGCCTGTAGGTGCGCGTGGCATGCCTATAGCCCTTGGTCCTGTCGGCCCGACAGTGACCCGGCAAACAAGTCTGCGTGGCGCTCTTCCTTGTAAACGTACCGCACACGTTTAGAGTAGTCTAAACTCCCTCAAATCGACTCTGAAGATTGCTCAACCTCACCTCCGAAGCCATCATCAAGTTCTTGAGGTATTTCTACGTGCTTCCCTTAGTTTTTCAAAACTGCTAAGTAATAAGTGAAGGGGTTAAAAAGCACAGTTTAACGATAGGTTGAATTTTGTGTAAAAAACGAGATTTTTTGTGGCTGATGAAACTTTAAAAGATGATGAGATTGTTGGTAAGAAAAGGCCATAAAACTGCCCTCAAAACTGCGATAGAGGGAAAGAGCACAGGGTTTTAAAAAGGTGTGAAACAGTAGGTCGATCTTCAAAAACAGTGGTCATTCCATGAGCTTCTTTGACCTTTCAAAAGTCTCTTCAGGGTGTTGAAAAGACAAAACATTGTTTTGACCTTCCATAGCAGTAAGTAAAGTTACCAGTTGTAGTTCAAGGTATTGTCGAACTGATATGAGAGACAATGGAGTATAAAGAAGGCAGTTTTTGTTTGAAGGGGAGTTTATATTGTTGAATGCTACAGGCCTTTGTTACCACATCATAAAAAATACCATAAGCTCTGTTACCCTATCTTATAAATAGTGACTGTTGACTGTGTACACATTTTGGTTAACTGTGTTTATAGTGTTGAATATATTTGTTGAAATGCATACCAAAAGGAGCAGAGTTTTAGTTGAAGAAGAAGCCTTGATTGTTTAAGTTTCGAGAGGGAATCAGGTATGGTGACATAGACCTTAGGGATATCAGATTCCGGGAACGTTTCTGTTAGTCATCAATATTTTTTACTTGTTAGTGATGACTGGTTCTCACAGCCAAGTTTTCTAGCAGCTGATCCAAAAAATTTGTCATATTTGCCAGCTGGGAAAACACCCATAAAATTTTTTTCGCCCTCCTAATTTTCAGTCTGCCCATGATGAGATGAAACCTCATTATCAAATCCTTCCTTGCCTCAGCCATACTAGTCTGCCCATCAGCTCTAAAAGGACAAGCCACATCTATTCAAACAGCCTTCCCTAAGTTAGGAAGTGGCGCTTTAAGACATTTCACCCTTGTCAAACTATCCAAGAGCCAAAAACCTCCATCTGCTATAGACCAGTCATAATAGACCTCCCACTCTGCTAATAAAGTTGGTCACAGCCCTAAGTCGCGCCACTTATACACCCTTAAGTCTCAGCAATACATAGACCATAATCTCAAGCTGATTTTAGGTGTTTTACAGTGTTTGATGGATCTTTCAAGGATAAAAAAATATCAGCATCTCAGAAGACAATTTTTGGTGCCACATGAGAAGACAGCTGCTTCTCAATATGATCCTAAGCCTGAGATGCCTCTACAGGGCAAAGATTTTCTCATCAAGCTCTTGCAACCTCATTCCAGGCCTGAAAGGACAGTGGAAGAAAAACAACACTGTTAAGGGCTATTAACATCACATGGCTAAGAATATCCTTCATCTATAAGCAGAGGGTTAAAGCGCCTCCTTCATCTATAAGCAGAGGGCGATGGCCAAAGTTTGATTTTAAGATTTGCAACTAACTGTAAGACAGATTTGTTTTTGAACAATGAGACAATGACTAGGGTTTTTCTAAAGGAAAAGTATTGATTGATAGCAGAGGTAAGAGCAATAGTGTTCTTCAAAGTTTGTTTGCCTGCCATCATGTGTGAAAGAAACCCTTGTCAATATGTTCATAAGGCAGCCTTCATGTGGCTGAGACAGAAGGTTGACAAAACATCAGATATTTTGCCCAGTGAAGGGCCTCCTTCATTCATTAGCAGTGGGCGAAGGCAGTGATTATTTCTAAGTTTTCTCACTGACTGATAGACAAAGTCTAAACATAATAAGGGATATTTGAAATAGATAAGTATTGTAAGGAGACCAAAAGGAAAGCAGGGGTACCACTGCAATCCAAGGGGTCAAGCTTGTCTCCTAACAGGATTTATTTCAAAGACAGTCTGCAGCTCAAACAAAACAAAACTGAAGAGTGGTTGATGAGGTGAGTCATTGCACAGGCGAAAGAACTAATGATGATTATGTTTTAAAGAGTACTAGTCTCTCTGCTCATAAAAGGGTGTCTTTCAAATAGGCTTATCATATTTTACAAAGGAAATCTGAGCTCATTTCTCCCCAAAAGGCAACATAGCTTAATACAGTGGTTCATAACATACAAAAGGGACTTTGGCATACTTTCAGATTCTGGAGAGGATTTAAAAATAGATATAGGCATGTTCATTATTAAAAAGACAGGGGTACCATATCAGTACAATTTGAGTAAAGAGAGAGGTGTTATAAAAAGCGCCCTTTTCAAACAGAGGATGATAAAGCATAGGTGAATGAAACTGCATTTTTGCACCTATAGTCGAGTTATTTTCACAATGGGCATCATTAACTCCAGAGCATTAAGAGAAAAGTATGTATGCCACTGTTACATTTTTGGATAAGAGAATAGTTTTTAGAAGAAAAAGTCCTTATTAGATAGAGAACAGTAAAAGCTCAGGCAAACATGACTAGGTCTCACCCACAGTCAGAAAGAGGCATCAGTTAGAGTCATGCAGCTAAGCATGGGGTGGTTTTGAGCCGGTCTCACTAAAGCAAGCGGATATAAGTACCTTTTCAAATAGGAAATATGGTCATTAAAGTTCAACCTTTTGAATGTTTTTATAAAGTGAATAGGTCAATACCTATTAAGAGCTCTTTAAATGCATGCACGCTTTTTACTAACAGTTAAATTCATTCGGATTTGTTAAAACAAAACAAAGCATTATTTCAAAGATCAACACTTTCAAAGTCATCACATGTCAAAGATAAGGGTTTTTTGTTTTGTTTGCATTTAAAGGTTAAAGGACCGTTGCAAATTTCATCGTGCAAACTCCAAAGCCCGAGCAAAAGATCCCTCTTACTGCCCTCGAGATCAGAAAAGGAGGTATTGAGCGAACAAACAGAGTTTTCAATGGTCAGATTTTGCGCGACACACCTGTAAGTGTGCGCGGTGTACTCAGGTGCGGAAATTACAAAGGGGAACAAGGTTGCACAGCGCGCCTGTAGGTGCGCGCGGCGCGCCTGTAGGTGCGCGCGGCGCGCCTATAGCCCTTGGTCCTGTCGGCCCGACAGTGACCCGGCAAACAATTCTGCGTGGCGCTCTTCCTTGTAAACGTACCGCACACGTTTAGAGCAGTCTAAACTCCCTCAAATCGACTCTGAAGATTGCTCAACCTCACCTCCAAAGCCATCATCAAGTTCTTGAGGTATTTCTATGTGCTTCCCTTAGTTTTTCAAAACTGCTAAGTAATAAGTGAAGGGGTTAAAAAGCACAGTTTAATGATAGGTTGAATTTTGCGTAAAAAACGAGATTTGTTGTGGCTGATGAAACTTTAAAAGCTGATGAGTTTGTTGGTAAGAAAAGGCCATAAAACTGCCCTCAAAACTGCGATAGAGGGAAAGAGCACAGGGTTTTAAAAAGGTGTGAAACAGTAGGTCGATCTTCAAAAACAATGGTCATTCCATGAGCTTCTTTGACCTTTCAAAAGTCTCTTCAGGGTGTTGAAAAGAAAAAACATTGTTTTGACCTTCCATAGCAGTAAGTAAAGTTACCAGTTGTAGTTCAAGGTATTGTCAAACTGATATGAGAGACAGTGGAGTATAAAGAAGGCAGTTTTTGTTTGAAGGGGAGTTTATATTGTTGAATGCTACAGGCCTTTGTTACCACATCATAAAAAATACCATAAGCTCTGTTACCCTATCTTATAAACAGTGACTGTTGACTGTGTACACATTTTGGTTAACTGTGTTTATAGTGTTGAATATATTTGTTGAAAGGCATACCAAAAGGAGCAGAGTTTTGGTTGAAGAAGAAGCCTTGATTGTTTAAGTTTCGAGAGGGAATAAGGTATGGTGACATAGACCTTAGGGATATCAGATTCTGGGAACGTTTCTGTTAGTCATCAATATTTTTTACTTGTTAGTGATGACTGGTTCTCACAGCCAAGTTTTCTAGCAGCTGATCCAAAAAATTTGTCATATTTGCCAGCTGGGAAAACACCCATAAAACTTTTTTCGCCCTCCTAATTTTCAGTCTGCCCATGATGAGATGAAACCTCATTATCAAATCTTTCCTTGCCTCAGCCATACTAGTCTGCCCATCAGCTCTAAAAGGACAAGCCACATCTATTCAAACAGCCTTCCCTAAGTTAGGAAGTGGTGCTTTAAGACATTTCACCCTTGTCAAACTATCCAAGAGCCAAAAACCTCCATCTGCTATAGACCAGTCATAATAGACCTCCCACTCTGCTAATAAAGTTGGTCACAGCCCTAAGTCGCGCCACTTATACACCCTTAAGTCTCAGCAATACATAGACCATAATCTCAAGCTGATTTTAGGTGTTTTACAGTGTTTGATGGATCTTTCAAGGATAAAAACATATCAGCATCTTAGAAGACAATTTTTGGTGCCACATGAGAAGACAGCTGCTTCTCAATATGATCCTAAGCCTGAGATGCCTCTACAGGGTAAAGAGTTTCTCATCAAGATCTTGCAACCTCATTCCAGGCCTGAAAGGACAGTGGAAGAAAAAAAACACTGTTAAGGGCTGTTAACATCACATGGCTAAGAACCTCCTTCATCTATAAGCAGAGGGTTAAAGCGTCTCCTTCATCTATAAGCAGAGGGCGACGGCCAAAGGTTTATTTTAAGATTTGCAACTAACTGTAAGACAGATTTCTTTTTGGACAATGAGACAGTGACTAGGGTTTTTCTAAAGGAAAAGTATTGATTGATAGCAGAGGTAAGAGCAGTAGTGTTCTTCACAGTTTGTTTTCCTTCCATCATGTGTGAAAGAAACCCTTGTCAATATGTTCATCAAGTAGCCTTCATATGGCTGAGACAGAAGGTTGACAAAACATCAGATATTTTGCCCAGTGAAGGGCCTCCTTCATTCATTAGCAGTGGGCAAGGGTAGTGATTATTTCTAAGTTTTCTCACTGACTGATAGACAAAGTCTAAACATAATAAGGGATAGTTGAAATAGATAAGTATTGTAAGGAGACCAAAAGGAAAGCAGGGGTACCACTGCAATCCAAGGGGTCAAGCTTGTCTCCTAACAGGATTTCTTTCAAAGATAGTTTGCAGCTCAAACAAAACAAAACTGAAGAGTAGTTGATGAGGTGAGTCATTGCACATGCGAAAGAACTAATTATGATTATGTTTTAAAGAGTACTGGTCTCTCTGATCATAAAAGGGTGTCTTTCAAATAGGCTTATCATAGTTGACAAAGGAAATTTGAGCTCATTTCCCCCCAAAAGGCAACACAGCTAGATACAATGGTTCATAACATACAAAAGGGACTTTGGCATACTTTCAGATTCTGGAGAGGATTTCAAAACAGATATAGGCATGTTCATTATTAAAAATCCAGGGGTACCATATCAGTACAATTTGAGTAAAGAGAGAGGTGTTAGAAAAATCACCCTTTTCAAACAGAGGATGATAAAGCATAGGTGAATGCAACTGCATTTTTGCACCTATAGTCAAGTTAGTTTCACAATGGGCATCATTAACTCCAGAGCATTAAGAGAAAAGTATGTACGCCACCGTTACATTTTTGGATAAGAGAATAGTTTTTAGAAGAAAAATTCCTTATTAGACAGAGAACAGTAAAAGCTCAGGCAAACATGACTAGGTCTCACCCACAGTCATAAAGAGGCATCAGTTAGAGTCATGCAGCTACAGGCACAGGGTGGTTTTGAGCCAGTCTCCCTCTAAAGCAAGCAGATATAAGTACCTTTTCAAATAGGAAGGCACAGTGAATAAAGTTCAACCTTTTGAATTTTTTTATAAAGTGAATAGGTCAATACCTATTAAGAGCTCTTTAAATGCATGCACGCTCTTTAGTAATAGTTAAATTCATTTGGGTTGTTAAAAAAAAACAAGGCATTATTTCAAATATCAACACTTTCAAAATCATCACAAGTCAAAGATAAGGGTTTTTTGTTTTTTTTTCATTTAAAGGTTAAAGGACCATTGCAAATTTCATCGTGCAAACTCCAAAGCCCGAGCAGAAGATTCCTCTTGCTGCCCTCGAGATCAGAAAAGGAGGTATTGAGCGAACAAAGAGAGTTTTCAATGGTCGGAGTTTGCGCGACGCGCCTATAAGTGTGTGCGGTGCACTCAGGCGCGGAAATTACAAAGGGGAACAAGGCTGTGTGACGCACCTGTAGGTGCGCGCGGCACACATGTAGCCCTTGGTCCTATCAGCCCGACAATGACCCGGCAAACAAGTCTGCGCAGCGCTCTTCCTTGTAAACGTGCTGCGCATGTTTAGAGCAGTCTAAACGCCCTCAAATAGACTCTGAAGATTGCTCAACCTCACCTCCAAAGCCATCATCAAGTTCGTGAGGTATTTCTACGTGCTTCCCTTAGTTTTTCAAAACTGCTAAGTAATAAGTGAAGGGGTTAAAAAGCACAGTTTAACGATAGGTTGAATTTTGTGTAAAAAACGAGATTTGTTGTGGCTGATGAAACTTTAAATGCTGATGATTTTGTTGGTAAGAAAAGGCCATAAAACTGCCCTCAAAACTGCGATAGAGGGAAAGAGCACAAGGTTTTAAAAAGGTGTGAAACAATAGGTCAATCTTCAAAAACAGTGGTCATTCCATTAGCTTCTTTGACCTTTCAAAAGTCTCTTCAGGGTGTTGAAAAGACAAAACATTGTTTTGACCTTCCATAGCAGTAAGTAAAGTTACCAGTTGTAGTTCAAGGTATTGTTGAATTGATATGAGAGACAGTGGAGTATAAAGAAGGCAGTTTTTGTTTGAAGGGGAGTTTATATTGTTGAATGCTACAGGCCTTTGTTACCACATCATAAAAAACACCATAAGCTTTGCTACCCTATCTTATAAACAGTGACTGTTGACTGTGTACACATTTTGGTTAACTGTGTTTATAGTGTTGAATATATTTGTTGAAAGGCATTCCAAAAGGAGCAGAGTTTTGGTTGAAGAAGAAGCCTTGATTGTTTAAACTTCTGCAGACCTTTTTTACCACATCAAAAGCATTTCAAACTCTGCCACTTTATCTTATACACATAGTAACTTTTGACTGTGTAGATACATTTTTTTGGTTGACTGTGCTTCTGTTATTGAATCTATTGGTGAAGTGGTCTGCAAGGAAAAAAGCAGTGTCTTGAAACTCAGAAGAATGTGTCTTTGCCTTTGTCTTAATTACAAGGTTATACTGTGTCCTCAATACATCAAAAGTCAAGGTGACCTTACCACAAAACACAAAAACATAATTTTGACTGTGTATCTTTATTGACTGTGATTTTGTTCTAGAAGTTTACTTTCTGAGTCACATACCAAGTAGAAAGGTATTGTTTGGAAGGAGCAGGAATCTTATACCCAAGGAGGGCATCACACACAAAAATTGAAACCATGGTTGCCTTGACCAAAATAGTGACTGACAAAGAAGGTAGAATCTTGTTTAGCAGCATGACAGTGATGAGCAAGGTCAACTAAGAGATGATACACAACAGATTCCTAATGAGGGCAAGAAGATACAAAACATGGATCATGAAGGGCATTCTCCAAAGCATGTACTATCTGCCTCTCCTAGGCAAGGGGCCATGACTTCTTCACCAAAACCAGAATGCCAAACATCAAAGAAGAAAACTCGAGAAAAGCTAAAGGAGGCTGAAGGGAAGCGTCGGCACGGAAAGGGAAGAAAGACACATCAGGACTTGACATTTTGGCTTCTGTTTCAGAGCATGTTGATAGGGACCCTTGAGGGTCATACTCACCAATTTTGGGCGCATTTTGACATGTTTTGGTTTTTTGGCATTTTTGAGTTTTTTGTCAAAACTCATGAAATTCTCCATTTCATTTTGGGGATTCGTCAAAGGAGGAAAATGGTATCATTGGATGCCATAATTTCAAGAGCACACCCTCAGAGATTTTCAGGAAATTTGGAGATCATTTTCCCCCTCAAAATGGCGAAAAATGCTCGCTTTTTGCACACTCTACCCGGTCTATCAGCAGACTGTAATTTTCGATTTTTTACACACAGGTGCAGTTTTGGAGGACTTCTAGGCACTGGATTGGGAAAATTTCAGTTGTTACGGAAATTAGACACCCAGATCTTTCCAACGAGCTATCATGAGCCTCGTTTCGACATCGGAAAGGCTTCCAAATGTTGTCGGCAAGTCAGGGGACCTTTTGCTGATATAAATTTTGAATATTTTTGTAATTTTTGAACCTTCAAAAATTGCTTTTTCCAAATGTGCGTTTAGCTATTTTTGCACATGAGAAGTTGTGTAAAGTCAATTTAATTCCCTTTTTTAGAATTTTTTAGATATTTTATGAGATATTTTGTGCCTTGGGATTTGCAAAGCCTTAAGGATAAGTTTAGATATTTAGATTAGGCCAATAGGATGGCAAGTTGAACCATGAGGTTTTCCTCACTTTGGCCTATATATTCCAAAGGCTTTCATTGTAAAACAAGGCTGAACTTGAGAAGAGAAGCAATATATGGTCATATACGCTTTGAAAGAAATACTTGTCTTATGCTTTTGGATTGCCTCTTGGATGCTCTTGGATGAATGAAGAAGGATTGTTGTTGGATTCCATGACTTGGTAGAATGGTATAGTGTCTCTTGCTTTGTTGTTGTCTTCTATTTTTCATTCATGAATACATGTTTCTTGCTTGCTATAGATCAGTAGAGAAAAAATTTGAGATATGCCCATGGAGGCACCTCAAATTTCATGTTTCTTCATAGCTTCTTTGTTTTCTTCTTCCTAAGTAACATTAAAGAATTCTTGACTGCTCTTTAATATTTAGGATATTGTTGCTTGTTTCATTCATGGTTTTATACATGCTAAGTATGACTTACGGTACGCCCTGCTTACCTATGGATAGCTATAGTTCCATCCATGAAATTTCTCTTTGACTGATTAGATTATCATTTTGTTTGAACTAAGGAGGCCTAGTTTCGATCTAGCCCTTTGCCTAAAACTATGCAAATCTTGTTGTTCAAAGTGCCCAATAACTTGAAGTACTGTGTTTAGGCGTTCCGGCATAGTAAGTTAAGTTGTTTGTCTTTCTTAATTGTTTTCCCCAAATTCTGATAGCCATTTCCCAAAGTTAGAGGGTCTTATACTTCTATGCATGGCTTGAATGTTTATTTCTATGTATTGATTAGCTTATAGTTACATTTTGCATGATTAATGGTTTGCCCTACCATGTTTATGTTATCTATTGAACTAGTTATGCTTGAAAATCTTTGTTGTTCGCAAAATTGATGTCCATTTACTCCATTTTGCCCAAATATCATTTCTACCTTGAAATCAAATCAGCCCTTCAACAACCTTGTATCATCGTATGATAGCTTTCTTGACCTTTTCGACCCCATAGCCCAGTTGATCTGACATATTTTTACCTATCTTATATCTTTGATCAGTTTCATCCCTCACAACTTAAAAAACCAAAACCAAAAAACTTACTTCATAACTAGCCTAAAAATAGAACACAATAAGAAAACACACAGATATCCTTTACACATTTAGAGAGAGCCCTCTCTGAGTCCAGGAAGGCTAGGTCCTTGGGCTCCAAAGCTTGGTTTGATGTTACACTGTCATTTGGCTTGCCAATCAGCCAAATCATGGGAACCTAACAGTTTCATTGACCATGGGTTTGAGATGCGGTAATTCAGGATAGGTATGGGTGGTGTGACCAATAACATCACACAAAGCACACTAGATGGTATGCTTTGGAGGCTGAGAAGGGGCAGAGTTTGTCAGGGCAACCTTGTCTTTTGATGCCCCCCTACAAGCTTTGCTATTCTTACCCGAAGCGGTCGCAACAGGAGGTGGTTCCTGATGAGGTGACTGAGGTACTGTTGCAACGGGACAAGTCATGGGGATTGGTCAAACCGGGGTCAAAGCAAGATATGGTTTGGGTTGACCAGGTAGGGTAGTGGCTGGAGGGTCAAGGTACCAGATGGGTATACCCAAGGTCAAGTTAGGGAGGGATAGGGTGGCCAAGATAGGGATGGAATAAACTCTGAGAGGGGGAGCAAGGAAAGGTATCTGACCAGTCGGGTAATGGCTAGGAGGGATGGCTCCCATATGGTGGAGACTTGGGGGAACCAAATCAGGAGGGTAGGGAGGTTCCTGAGTGCGAGGTGGATGGGAAGGTCCAAGAAGAGGTTCGGTCAGCTGAGGCGAAGGGCTAGGAGCAGGTTGCAGCGGGCGAGATTGAGGTTGTTGACTAGCCGAAGCAAGCTGTGGAAGGTCAGCCTGAGATGATTGCATCATGCAAAAATTCACTAAGCTAGGATTAGAGACAGGAGGAGGGGGAGGACCCAAGAAGGTTCCAAGCAAGGAGGAGTCTTTGTAGACGCCAGGGGAAATGCTGGTCAAAGAATCAACATTTTGCTGATTGGTGACAACAGAGATGGTGGACTCAGGGGAGATCTGAGATTTTGGTTCATGATATGTTAACTGGTCGATGGAGACAATCTTTCCATTATGAGGGAAAAACATCTTGCGGTGGACTGCGGATGGGACGACAGACATGGCATAGGTGTAACTATGCCCCAAAAGAATGTTATAGTCAAGAGGGCATCGATAACTTCAACTTCGACACAAACAGTCTTGCCCGCAAGGGTGATAGGAGAGTTACGGAATAGGCCAATGGGCTGGGAGGCATGGCCATCCCATGCACAAAGGGTGATTGTGGAAGGGGCCAGCTCAGGAGATCTGAGTTGTTTTCAAACCGAAGCAGACATCACACAGGTAGATGCCCCCTCATCAATAATACACCAAGCGATGTTGGCATTTCGGATCTTGACGGGGATTTGGAAAGCAACGGAAGCAGGAAGGGGGGGATGGTCTGACTGACAGGCATCGAAAACAATCAATTGGTCATCATCATTAGTGTCTGTTTGTTAGTCACACTACTATTTTCTCTCGTGCCTTAGTTGGGGATCCCTTATTGCCTCACCTATGGCAGACCTCCTTCTGTTGACATCAGCTTATTTACTCCAGAAGCCAGGTCTAGAGGGCCAGTGTACCTTGCTTCGAGCTCCTTTCAGCATGATCGTGATTCGTATACTTGATGGTCTAGTGATGCAGCAGCAGCTATTGGTGATTCCCGAGTGTGTGTGAGATGTCTCAACCCTCATGAGGGGGTGGCCCTGTAGGTATCCCCCCACATGCCCAGGTGACTTCTTCATTTCAGCCTTTGATGCAGCTCCTTACATTTGATGATGTCGGCCTCAGTCGCTTGCAGCGCCTTTTCGATTTGCATGTATTAGTCAGATTTTGCGAGCCCTTCCCCGTGCATAGGGCGCATTTGGGTTGTATTTGTATCTCATGTACTAAAATATTAGTGTATAAGTCCTGGCTGTTATTCCAGGCACAACATGTATGTGGGATTCATCATTCTATTTTTCTGGCTCGTATTTATACCAACATGTACTTTATAGTTCGGTTCCTTGTTTACCGGACATACTATTCTTTTGTACTTTGTCTCGGCGGACATAGGTATGCCTCCCACGCCGCCTTTAGCACAGGTACCACTTCATAAACTAGAGACTTGTTGCACCTGTAAGTCTCGTCTCCTCAGGGTCTAGTCCTTTAGCACATTAGACTACCTTACATTTCTCTCTCTGACTTCCCTCTTGATGTCTAGTGATTGATTTCTTACAACGTACTTTGGTCATACGATTTGCTCCTAACACTCGTACGTTGGGGGGCAATATGTTACAACATTTTTTGGTCATCTAACCTATTATCATTAGATGAACCCAAGTACACCATGTAAGACCAATTTTACCCTAAGTAAAATTGCTTTCACTATGTGAAATAACTTAGTAAAACACCTTTATTAAGTTGTTTATGGTCTAAACAAGAAACCCCAAAAGGAAATAATAAAAAAATCTATATTTGTTTATATTTCCTGGTCATATTTAACCCAAAACAAGGAAATAAATTAAATAAATCCTTATTTATTTGATTATTTCCTAGGAATAAGTTATTTAAATCCTTATTTAAATAACATTCCTAGTTAAATTTGACTAAATCATTTATAAATAATTAAATAAATCATTATTTATTTAATTATATTCCCACCATTTCCTTAAAATAATAAATAACTCATTTATTTATTTATTATTTATAAATAAAGGAATTGACCCAAGTCAAAAATCCTTTTCCCTCCAACAAATATAATAAAATATTCCTAAAAGGTGATTCTAGAATTTGATTAATAATATTTTATTCATGCACCAAGTTCTAGATCGCCCTAATATTTTGTTATAAATAGAAGGGTTTTCCCCATTCATTAGTCACCTTTCATTGCATTATATCACTCTAGATCTATACTTTTGGTCACATTCTCCATTTTTTCCTTGTGAGCTCCCTTTGAGTTCTATGTTTGTCTGGGTTTTCTACACCAACAAGAGAGAGAAATTTTAGATCTGAAATGTTGAGGACTTTCAAGAACCCATCCCATTGAGGAGAATCGGAAACACCTTTCTTGTTTTCCTCTCAGGTGCCCCTTTTTAATATAAAAAATTCTTTCAAATACATCGTTCTTGTCTTGTCTATTGGATGCATGGAGTGACATTTTATTTTCACTTCTTAATGTCTTTTATGCTTAGATATGGATTTGTGCAGCTTTATTTGGATCACCTAATTATAGATTTAAAGATATTGGCAGCCATAATTGATGTTAGGGCTATTTGTTATGCGTAGCTAAAGTGGTCTTTTTCTGACGAAAGATTCATACTAACATCATCTGGGCCCACCCATAGTAGGTCCCACTCAACACACTTTCTATTCCTAACGTACGAGTGTTAGGAGAAAATCGTATGTCCGAAGTATGTTGTAAGAACTCAATCATTAGACATCGAGAGGGAAGTCAGAGAGAGAAATGTAAGGTTGTCTAATGTGCTACAGGAATAGTCCCTGAGGAGACCAGACTTACACGTGCAACAAGTCTCTAATTTATGAAGTGGTACCTGTGCTAAAGGTGGCAGGGGAGGCATACCTATGCCTGCCAAGACAAAGTACAAAAGAATAGTATGTCCAGTAAACAAGGAACCGAACTATAAAGTACATGCTGGCATAAATACGAGCCAGAAAAATAGAATGATGAATCCCACATACATGTTGTGCCTGGAATAACAGTCAGGACTTATACAATAATATTTTAGTACATGAGATATAAATACAACCCAAATGCCCCCTATACATGGGGAAGGGCTTGCAAAATCTGACTGATACATGCAAATCGAAAAGGCGCTGCAAGCGGCTAAGGCTTACATCATCAAATGTAAGGAGCTGCATCAAAGGCTGAAATTAAGGAGTCATCCGGGCATGTGGGGGGCTACCTGCAGGGCCACCCCCTCATGAGGGTTGAGACATCTCACACACACCCGAGAATCACCAATAGCTGCTGCTGCATCACTGGACCATCAAGTATACTGATCATGATCATGCTGAAAGGAGCTCGAACCAAGGTACACCGCCCTCTAGACCTGGCTTCTGGAGTAAATGAGCTGATGTCGACAGAAGGAGGTCCGCCATAGGTGAGGCAATAAGGGATCCCCAACTAAGGCACGAGAGAAAATAGTAGAGCGACTAACAGACAGACACTAATGATGATGATGAAATGGGGGAAGATCCAAAGGGGACCATAAAAAACATGAGTACAAAATGGTATCTCATGATGGAAATTGACAGGAACAAGAATGAGTATGGAGGCAAAGCGGTGCCCCAAGGAAAAGTGTTAGAAGTGAGAAAATCCGATTTTGAGGAGAGGTGAAGTAAGACTTCGTGGACAACATGTGTCCTAGTGAAGTAGCGAATTACGAAAACAAACAGATGTTCTCTATCTAAAAGAAAATAAAACGTGCATTTCGAATGGGAAATTCTAAGGGTAATATCTCTTAAGATAGAGTGCATTGCAAGGATTAGGAAGGGGATGGCCTTCAAAGTCTTCTAAAAGATATGCCCCCTTACCAAGGTCTTTACTCATGATGTAAGGACCTAGCCATAATGAGTCAAACTTCCCATGAACGAGGGTATCGTGGGCTTGGTCATATACTAGAACAAGGTCACCTTCATGAAAGGTACAAGGGTGTAATTTTCGGTCATATGGAGCTTTGGTGCGCCTTTTGGCCGCTTCAAGAGTTTGCAATGCAACACGACGGTCTTCAGAGGTGCGCTCAAGCATGATAAGTCGTTGTTCTAGAGGTTGGGTGTCAGGGAGGAGTTCGACGACCAAGTGAAGGGAAGGAATTTCACACTCGATCGGTAAGACTGCCTCCTCGCCAAAGACAAGGTGGAAAGGAGTGAAACCGGTGGTGGTTTTAATAGAAGTACGATAAGCCCACAAATCAGGGAAGAGCATAAGATTCCAATTGGTTTTGTGCTTATTCACCGTTAGTTGAAGCATGGTCTTAAGAATTTTGTTGACCGCTTCAACTTGGCCATTACCTTGGGGGTAATAGGAAGATGAATATTGGTGCTCAAAACCCAATAGTGAGGATAGCTCATGCCAAATCTCATCTTCAAAATGTCGGCCATGGTCAGAGAACAATTGTTTTGGAACTCCGAATTGAGTAATGATGTGGTTAAAGAAAAAGAGGGTTGCGGTGGCTGCCGTATTGTTGAATGTTGACATAGCTTCGACCCATTTAGTGAAATAGTCAACCGCTACGATGATATATTTGTGGTTACCAGCAGATGGAGGTTGAAATTCCATAAAGTCGATGGCCCATTTATAGAAAGGACCAGCTGTGACGACGGGATGGAGGGGAGCGGGAGGAGCTCGTGCCTTAGGGGAGAAATTTTGGCAATTGGAACAGTGTTTGACTGCTTCAATGCAATCGTTGAAGAGAGAAGGTCAAAAATACCCAGCGCGCATGATTTTTTGGGTGGTGGCGAGGCCGGAGAGGTGGCCGCCACAAGCGCCGCTATGACAGGCATTGAGGACTTGCTCAGCTTCAGCGTGCGTGAGGCAACGACGAAGGACAGTATCTACTCCATGACGATAAAGGTCATCACCGATCAGAAGATAGCGAGGGGCTTGGTGTCAAATATGTCATCGAGCATCACGATCAAGATGAAGGGAAAAATTTTGGGTTCGCAAGTAAGTAAGGATTTCACCATACCAAGGATCGTCGGTGGTGATGGCGAATAAATGTTCATCGGGAAGAGCATCGTTAATTGGAGTATCTTGCGTACTGATAGGAAAATTAGAAATGAGTTCAGCGAGGACTAAACCTTTCTTACATTTTGGGGTGACAAATTCAAGGTCGAATTCTTGGAGGATAACGACCCAACGAGTGTACTTCCCACTGAGGATGCGTCGACTCAATAGGAAAGCCATGGGGTTGGAATTAGTCACAACCTTGGTGGAACGCATGAGGATATAATGATGCAGTTTTTGGACCGAGAACACGACAGCTAGTGCTAATTTTTCTTCATGTGAGTACGACACAGGTGGACCAGCAAGGTTCTTACTGACATAATAGATCACATGTTCGATACCGTTATCATCCTCCTGGATAAGGACACCAGCAACCGAATAGGTGGAAGCAGAGATGTATAGGATGAAGTCTCAGTCAAAGTCAGGAGGACGGATAAAGGGAGTAGATGTGAGAGCATGCCTGAGGGCATCAAAACACTCTTGAGTGTGTAGAAATTAGCTGAATAAATCACTTATTCACTGAAGATTAACCCGATCATACATCAATTTCGAATTGCATGCATAACACATAACCTTCTTCTACAATTAATTGTCACACGCGGAAAGAATAGAAGTGATAGCACATCAAATCATCACACACATTAACACAGTATGTATGGGGAAAGCTTATAGTTGAAAAACCCCAGCTATAGTATATTATAAATGGAGAGAACATGCAGCAAATACATAGTACAAACTCCTCACAAGTACTCAGTACTATCTCCCAAAGCTACACAAAAACTAGCTTGGTTTTGAACAAGTCACAGGTTCAAAACACACCCACTACTTCTCTGCCTCTATTGCACAATCAAGGCTGGTCTAAATAGAGATCCAGGTTCGAATCTCACTGGCTTCAACTGCGCAATTGTCATTGGTAATTTCCTCCAAGTGTTATGCAAATCCCATGCAAAACTGATCCTCCAACTGATAGCTTTACTCACCCTTTCATCTACCTCTTCCACTGGTCTCCACTGAACTGTCCATGCACTGAGTTAAACTGATGTGTTCTTTAGTTGAATAATGAGTTAATAATTAGTGATTTAAATAATATTTAATTCACACAACTCATCTCTAGTGTATTAGCCAGTTAAACTAAATACAACTAGTTCAACTAGTTAACCAGAACACCACTTCCATTAACTGTCGCATCAACTCCACCGAACTTCGCCACTTGAGCTCTAACTGAAGTCAACCATGCATTAGCTCACCTAACTCATAGGAAAAGTGTAAATCCTTCTGGCAGCTGCATGCCCCACCTCCAGGGGTCAAACTGAAGTGCTCCAAGAGAGTAAACTGAAGTTTAGAGTCCAAATATTATTAAGGGTAAATAATATTTGACTGTTCTATTTTTAGCCCGGCAGTCTAAAAATAGAAACCACCTAATGTCTAAAAATAGAGGTCCATCTATTTTTACCAACATGACCAATCCTCCAAGAATAGCATACTGCAGCTCCCGGTACATGATCCATATGTCTAAAAATAGACATAGTCTAAAAATAGACTTTTCGACAAAAATCACATGTGTGGTCCCCACCTAGTTTAGGTGATCACTTTCCAACTAGGATCGGGAAAGATGTTTCAGGAGGCCTCCTTCACTATTTCTTGTTGCCATTTTCAACACTCCCTCTCAACAAGAAAGGACTGTCATTGCATGCGACATGCAACTCCATGCATTTGCCCTGCAACCTTCACAAGCGCCATGCAACTCCATGCATGCGACATGCAACTCCATGCATTCGCCATGCACCCTTTGCATGCACCATGCAAACTCATGCATGCACCATGCAACTCCATGCGTATGCCATGCACCCTTTGCATGCACCATGCAAACTCATGCATCTGCTCTGCAACTCCTCTGAAACTGAATAGGCTCCAAACAACTCAATCAATCTTGATGCATCTAGCATCTATCATCAAAGTCTTCGACTTCTGCTTGGCCACTTCACATGTCATCAGGAACCACTGCACTGTTGAAATCTTGCACCCATGCAATCTTGCACTTGATGTCAACTCTGATCCGTGCTCCAGTATCCGACACTGTCACTTTGATCTGCCTGCATCATCTCCAACTGATCTTGCTACTGCTGCGCTGTGGGAACCTCGTAGCCAGGTTCAATTCATGAGATCCACACCAACTCATGAATCCTGCCCAGAAATATCCACTTGGGATTACTCATGCATGTCGCCCCACCTCTCATCTGGTGGTATAGCTACATGCACTCCCTTTGCCCATCTGGCACGAAGTTTCTCTGCATGAGTGGTCTCTCCCACTCCATGATCCTCTTGTGGCTGCTCCACGCCCCGAGGTTCACTTTCACCTGCATGAAAAACCCGCTCCCTCTCAAGCTTCATTTGCATGTCTTTCTTGCACTTCCCATCAGCAGGAAGCTCCGTAGACATCCCATCTACTTCAATACCTGCATGCAAAACTTGCTCCCTCTCAAGCATCAGTTGCATGCCTTTCATGCACTTCCCATCAGCAGGAAGCTCCGTAGACATCCCATCTACTTCAATACCTGCATGCAAAACTTGCTCCCTCTCAAGCATCAGTTGCATGCCTTTCATGCACTTCCCATCAGCAGGAAGCTCCATAGACATCCCATCTACTCCAAGTCTGTAGAGATTCTTTGCCCGAATCCCAACCTTCTTGACTTGTCCTCACGCTGCATGTTGAGAGGCTCCCTCTCAACCACCAAGTCACTAACCTCTGCTTTGCTTCTCAAATCTTTTCATGCATCTTGTACCTCAGTGCATGTAGATTCTTGGCTCGCGCACATTGCAATTGTCCCGCCATCGCAAAATTTTCTAACAAAAGAGCTGATTTTAAATCGATGATATCTCCCTCATCCGAGCTCCGATTCGACCGATTTTTTTTTTCAGTTTGGGTGCTTTTCCGCAAGGAATCCAAATATGCTATTTGTTTCTGAAATATTATACCAAATATTTTCAGATATTCCCTACAAACTCGCGCACCCAAAAATTCTCGCTCTCATTCCATGTAGAAAATTATATACAATATGCATGTATATTTCCGGCTTTCTCCATCTTAGTGTTTCTTTAGTTTATCCTAAAACTCAATCGCTTCCGATCTACACTTGAGAACAAATTATTTCCAAATCAGAGATTGACTGCATGGGCTTTTACCAGACCTTTCACAAACAAAGAAAGAATAGTCAGGCTATCACAGCAGTATCCACGGACTCTGTCCGAAGTGAGATTTGCAATCACCGTAATAGATCTCGACAATTAATCTTGCTCCGATACCATGTAGAAATTAGCTGAATAAATCACTTATTCACTGAAGATTAACCCAATCATACATCAATTTCGAATTGCATGCATAACACATAACCTTCTTCTACAATTAATTGTCACACGCGGAAAGAATAGAAGTGATAGCACATCAAATCATCACACACATTAACACAGTATGTATGGGGAAAGCTTATAGTTGAAAACCCCCAGCTATAGTATATTATAAATGGAGAGAACATGCAGCAAATACATAGTACAAACTCCTCACAAGTACTCAGTACTATCTCCCAAAGCTACACAAAAACTAGCTTGGTTTTGAACAAGTCACAGGTTCAAAACACACCCACTACTTCTCTCCTTCTATTGCGCAATCAAGGCTGGTCTAAATAGAGATCCAAGGTTCGAATCTCCTTGGCTTCACTGCGCAATTGTCATTGGTAATTTCCTCCAAGTGTGCCTTGAATCTTGTGCAGTAGATGACAGCTGATGGCTTTATCTTTGCTTTCTGCCTCTTCCTTGGTCTCCTTGTTTGTCCATGCACTGAGTTAAACTGATGTGTTCTTTAGTTGAATAATGAGTTAATAATTAGTGAATTAAATAATATTTAATTCACACAACTCATCTCTAGTGTATTAGCCAGTTAAACTAAATACAGCTAGTTCAACTAGTTAACCAGAACACCACCTCCATTAACTCCTCAATCAACTCCACCAAAACTCTGCCACATGAGTCTAACTGAAGTCTAACATGCAATAGCTCACTTAACTCATAGGAAATTCGAATTTCCTTATGTCAGCTGCATGCCCCACCTCTGGGGGTCAAACTGAAGTGCTCCAAGAGAGTAAACTGATGTTTATAGTCAAAATATTATTAAGAGTAAATAATATTTGACTTCCATATTTTTAGGAGATACAGTCTAAAAATAGAAACCACTGAATATTAAAATAGAGTCCATCTATTTTTACCATATAACCAATACTCCAAGAATAACATACTGCAATCCCTGGACCATGCTCCATATGTCTAAAAATAGACATAGTCTAAAAATAGACTTTTCGACAAAAAATCACATGTGTGGTCCCCACCTAGTTTAGGTGATCACTTTCCAACTAGGATCAGGAAAGATGTTTCAGGAGGCCTCCTTCACTATTTCTTGTTGCCATTTTCAACAGAGTGTAGGTATCCCAGACAAATGGGGTGTGAGATCGAAGAAGTCTAAGGAAGCCATGTGCGGTAGTGGCATAGTCAGGAATGAATCAGCGAAGAAAATTAGCTTTACCTTGGAGACTTTGTAGCTGGCGTAAGGTACAAGGAATAGGAAGTTCAAGAATGGCTTGAACCTTCAAAGGGTCGAGAGTTATCCCATCTTTAGACACTATGAAGTTGAGGAGACGACCGACGGAAATGCAGAAGACACATTTCAATGGGTTAAGGCGAATGTTATACTTGCGACATTGGAGGAAAATGGTACACAGATCATGGAGGTGTTATGCCTGATGTTTAAAACATGCAGTAAGTTTATCTAAATAGGCAAGGATAATATGAGATAAATCATGGAAACAATAAGACATGACTCATTGAAAAGTGGCGCCGACGTTTTTAAGGCCAAATGGAATGACTCGGTATGCGAAAGTGCCCCACAGACTAATGAACGCAGTTTTAAGTTGATTAGCACGATGGATAATGATTTGGTTGTATCCGGAGAAGCCATCCATAAAGGATAGAATCTCGTGCCCTGCACACTCATCAATGATTTTTTCAATAAATGGTTTGGGGAAGTTGTCTTTGGGACAAGCTTTGTTCAGATTGTGAAATTCAGTGCAAACATGAATGGTACCTTGTTTTTTGAGGACGGGAACTGGGTTGGACACCCAAGTGGTGTATTTGATGGGATAAATGAAACCAGCCTACCTGAGCTTATCGATTTCAGCTTTGATGGCTTCACGTCTGGAGGGATGAATGGGTCGCAACTTTTGACGGACCGGAGTGGCATCAGGACATGTGTCGATATGGTGTTCGACAATGGCATGATCGAGTCCGGGCATTTCTGAGTAGGACCACGCGAAAATATCACTAAATTCTTTGAAGAGTTTGGTGTAGGCTTCAATTTCTTCCGGAGTGCATTGGGCGCCCATGGTGATATGTTCTTTGATTCCTGGTTTGACAGAAATGTCTATTTTCATGGTAGGAGAGATATTGGCCATATTACCTTCTTTGAAAGTGTCAAGTGCAGGGATGGGGTTTTTAAACCAATTGACTTTATCAGGAATGAAGTATTTGGATTTGACAGCATATTGGTCTTGATATTGATGTGGAAGAAAGTATGCACGATGGTGCATATCATCTCACGGAAAATCAGGTTCAGTCATGGCTTCCATGATGTCTTCATCTGACTGGAAGATGAGAAGAGTGGAGGGAATAGGATGACCTGATGAGGTAGAAATATGAGACTCCTGATGATGAGGGGAAAGGCTCACATGCACGACATCATGTGGGGTGAAAAAGGAGTAAGCAGATGAGTAGTTAGGTGAAACATTGGGGGAAGGCACTAAGGGGTCGGTCGTTGGGAATCGCGGTGATGAGAAAAGGTAAGAAATAGTGGCTGAAGGTTTGGTCATTTCAATATCAGGATGGGAAATGTTAATTGGGGTAGACAGGTTTTCTGGTGCTAGTGAAGAAGGAGTATGGTCAAGTGTGGATTTGAATTGGTGGTATGCGGCTAAAGAAGAACGATACTCGTCAAGGCGGGGGCAAAGGTGGGTATAATGTCCATGGAAATCGCACAAAGAACAAGGGTGATTGGTGCGCAAGTTTTTAAGTTTCGGGAGGGAATCAGGTATGGTGACATAGACCTCAGGGATATCATATTCCGGGAATGTTTCATTGACCATGGGTTTGAGATGCGGTAATTCAGGACAGTTATGGGTGGCGTGACTGATAACATCACACAAAGCACACTGGATGGTATGCTTTGGAGGCCGAGGAGGGGCAGAGTTTGTCAGGGCAGCCTTGTATTTTGATTCCCCCCTGCGAGCTTTGCTATTCTTACCTGAAGCGGTCGCAATAGGAGGTGGTTCCTGATGAGGTGACTGAGGTACTATTGTAGCAGGACAAGTCATGGGGATTGGTTGAACCGGGGTCAAAGCAAGATATGGTTTGGGTTGACCAGGCAAGGTAGTGGTTAGGAGGGTCGAGGTACCAGACGGGTATATCCAAGGTCAAGTTGGGGAGGGATAGGGTGGCCAAGATAGGGACAGAATAAACTCTGAGAGGGGGAGCAAGGAAAGGTATCTAACCAGCAAGGTAATGGCTAGGAGGGACGAATCCCATATGGTGGAGACCTAGGGGAACTGACTCAGGAGGGTAGGGATGTTCCTGAGTGCGAGGTGGATGGGAAGGTCTAGGAAGAGGCTCGGTCAACTGAGGTGAAGGGCTAGGAGCAGGTTGCGGCGGGCGAGATTGAGGTTGCTGACTAGCCGAAGCAGGCTGTGGAAGGTCAGCCTGAGATGATTGCATCATGCAAACATTTTCTAAGCTGGGATCAAAGACAGGAGGAAGGGGAGGACCCAGGAAGGTTCCAAGCAAGGAGGAGTCTTTGTAGACGCCAGGGGAAACGTTGGTCAAAGAATCAACAATTTTCTGATTGGTGACAACAGAGATGGTGGACTCAGGGGAGATCTGAGATTTTGGTTCATGATATGTCAACTGGTATATGGTGACAATATTTCCATTATGAGGGAAAAACATCTTGCGGTGGACTGCGGATGGGACGACAGACATGGCATAGGTGTAACTATGCCCCAAAATAATGTTATAGTCAAGAGGGGCATCGATAACTTCAACGTCGACACAAACAGTCTTGCCCGCAAGGGTGATAGGACAGTTATAGAATAGGCTAATGGGCTGGGAGGCATGACCATCCCACGCATGAAGGGTGATTGTGGAAGGGGCCAACTCAAGAGATCCGAGTTGTTTCCAAACCGAAACAAACATCACACAGATAGATGCCCCCTCATCAATAATACACCGAGCGACGTTGGCATTTCGGATCTTGATGGGGATTTGGAAAAAAACGGAAGCAAGAAGGGGGGGATGGTCTGACTGATGGGCATCGAAAACAATCAAATGGTCATTAGCAGGATCTACAACACCCATGGCAGATAGTAGAGCCATATTTTGAGAAGGACACGGCTGGAGGAGTTCCAATGCTGAAATGGCAGCAGGAGATTGTGCCAGATCATCTACTATGCTATATGAATGGGCAGCCCGACCAGAGGCAGCATTTCTGCGTAATGGGCCCTTAGGAATCTTGGTATGAAACTCAGCTTTGGGTGGAGGGATTTGCAAGGGACCATTGGGTGTTGACAGAGGCTCTGTAGGACTTGAAGATGGGGACTTGGGGGCATACAGAGCAGAAGGTGTGGAGTACTGAAGAGACCAAGTTTGAAGGTTAAGGTCGATAGTGAGAGGTTGTTTGGAGGCCATCATGAGAATCTGGTAATCAGAGGAACCAGAAGGGGAAGGTTGAGTGGTTATCGGGGCATGAGGTGGTTGAGTGGCCACGAATCCTTGTTGAGGGAAAGGATCAGTAAACAAAATGGGTTGAGAAGTAGCCGTATGGGGAGGGACAGTAGGGGAGGAATGCTGTCCCCGCATTGTGGCCTGAGACTCCCACATCTGCCGCATCTGTGGTAATAGGGGACAATCATGAGTGTAATGATCATAAATACCGCAACACGAACATATCTTATTAGTGTGAATAGGCCTGTCCGGCTTGGGCTAAGAGCCTTGTAGCTGGTTAGTAGTGTTAGAATCAATACTTTGAGGATTGGGTCCACGATTACTAGAGGCAGATTGATTTCCCTTCTGTTTTCTTTGAGAAGGAATAGAATTAGTCGCGCCTTGCTGTGCAAAGACTTGCCCTGGAGGGGGTAGTAAGTGCAGTTGCGGGGGTTGAGAAGGCAAGGGAGGGAGAGGTCCAAATGTTGGAGGGGTTGGGACACCAGGCTGTGGGTAAGGATAAGGGTTAGGATGGGCAACATTGAGGTAAGCAGGAGGGTGGGAAAAAGGAGGAGGCATGCCGTATCCTGGATACATGCTACCCGGAGGGGGAAAAGTGCTGGAGGTGCTGGCCCCTCCTGGAGGGAAACCATAGCCCATAAGAGGTTGAGCAGAGGTATGTGAAAGAGCTTCAATGATATCGTCGACAGAGTGAGATGCCCCCAGGGTGTTAGTGCCACCGGGTTTGGGGAGGTCAGGAAGGACGGTATAAACATAATCAGATTGAGCATAAATAAGGTCATATTTCAAGGCTATTTGGAGGGCGGCTTCTTCGGTTTAAGGGAAATGGGATGCGACATCTTTGCCAATGGGAGGTAAAAGAGAGCAAAGGAACCAGTCCATATAAACCCAATCGTCGAAGGTGGGAGCTCGACATAGGCTCTGTCTTCGCCGCCATTCCTGGACATGAGCGGAAAGGCGGGTCAATGAGGATTGACGGAAATAAGTCAAAAGTTCTGTACCAGTGTCGTATCGGAGAGGGAGCTGGAAATAAGATAAAAATTCTTGGGCAATGGTCGCAAAGGTGGTATGGGAGGAGGTGGCTTGATCAACATACCATTTAGAAGCTTCGCCGGTAAGCGTGCATTGGAACAATCTAAGACAGATGGAATCATCGGTAATGGAATTGGATGAACACCACATGTGGAAAGATCAGATATGGTTGGAGGGATCTTCACTAGCAAGGCCTTTAAACTTGGGAATGTCGAAGGGGAGCTTGGTAGGCATAGCAGGCCAACTACATGTTGGAAATGTTGTCATTGATGGCAAAGGAGATGGCAAAGGAATAACACCTGAGGCAGCAACAAGGTAAAGGAGATGGCAAAGGAAGAACACCTGAGGCAGCAACAAGGCAAAGGAGATGGCAAAGGAAGAACACCTGAGGCAGCAAAAGGAGAATTAAGAAGTAGCATCAGTCAAGGAGCAGATGAAACAAAGAGAGCATAAGACAAGTAGCTGAGGAATGAGACAGAGTGAAGAGGAACAATTATTCTAGTGGGAAGACTGTGAAGCACTGTTGGGGAGAATACATCAATTCATTCTGCAGAATTAAATCAAGATGAGGAACAGAACTCTGGTAACGTAGCGGAGTTCAAAGTTGAGGAAAAGAAATGTTGAAGATCGGAGCCTCATAGGATGTGCTACAAGTATAACAGGTGGATTGGATTCTATATACGCAATAGAGAAAGGAGCACAAAGAAACTAAGACAACAGATATAGCAGAAAGGAAGAGACAAAGAAGTAACAAAGGCAGCAAAGGAGGCAGTGTTGAAGCAGAAACAGGCAGAGGCACAACGAAGAATAGAGGCAGGGCAACAAAAAGAAGCAGAGGCAGAGGCAGAGCGACAGGAGCAGCAGAGGCAGAGGCAGAGGCAGAGCGACAGGAGCAGCAGAGGCAGAGGCAGAGCCGTTATAAAATTCCGAGAATCGCCCAAGCCGGCAGATACATTCATATGCATAATTCCGGGAATCGCACACTCCAACCGGCGTTATACATATAATATAACACAAACTTATTCCGGGAATCGCTTCACTCCAGCGGAAAAAATATATATAAACATATATGTGCAGTGCATCACATAAACAAAGGTCCAAGGCATTTATATTATGGAGCGCATAAAACAAAGTTTGATAAGGTGGGACCCCTCCCCAATCGCAATCGGAGATCGCAAGGGTAGCGGAACATGCAACCAACTGAGAGTTGCGATTGCAATTGAAGCCCGGACCCGATGGGTGTATAAACGGGGGATAATACATATTTGAGTTACGGTCAAATCGCATCGGCATTGGTCAATCACATCGGAGAACATATGAGTTGTGATTGCGATTGGAAGTCCGGACCCGATGGAGGTATGAATTGTAATTCAAACTTGTTTGAAGTCCTTTCCCAATCGCATCGGCAAAATACAATGAACAGTGCCCAATCGCAACACATATTAAAAGACTTGCGATTGCGATTGAAGTGGCGGACCCGATGGCATTATACAATGGATTTAATAGGTTCAATCGCATCCGGGGTCTTAATCGCAATCGGAACTTTCCGATTGATCGCACGACTTGTGTAATATGTTGCGATTGAAGTGGCGGACCCGATGGCATTATACGATGGATTTAATAGGTTCAATCGCATCCGAGATCTTAATCGCAATCGAAACTTTCCGAATGATCGCACGACTTGTGTAATATGTTGCGATTGAAGTGGCGGACCCGATCCTGTTATATGCGGGAGTTAATATGTGCAAATCGCATCTGTGTTCTGATCGCAATCGGAACTTTTATACTGTGTGCCCCGATTTCATTTGTCCAAAGTTCGGACCCGATTGCGCTATGAGCCATGTTTTATGTGGTCATCGCGTCCATTTGATCAATCGCAATCGCAAGTTTTGTTTGACACCACCGATCCGCCGACGGAGATGTGGGGCCGGACCCCTTCATATATTAGAGGCTGTGATTTGATTTATTGGATTGTAATATAAGACCAAAGGCTTAAGGTGGAGGGTGATTGTTTATATAAAATAATTGTTGTGAGATATATAAAACATGGTTGCGGTTGTATTAAAACATGCCGCGTGGTCTGTAGACCCACGGGCCTCAGCTTAACGGGAGGGCGATTATTAATGTAATACAATTGTAATATATGTATGTTCCGGCCTACGGAACTCGCCACATCAACAAGACACTTGCTGCGTGTAAAGGATTGAATTACAGTCAGCAGATTCATTTATATATAAAGCGCTGGTATAAAAATAAAATAAAAATGCAGTTCATAAATTCAGGAGTTACGCAGCGGCCATAAACAGAAAGGCATACAGAGAAGAGAAAGGGACAAAGAGACAGTTAGAGAAAAGACAAATGCGCAGCAAGCCAAGAGACAAAATGAGTGAGCTGGAGTTCACATTGTAATTCGAATGTAAATGTTTTAATTGTTTTTATTGTTTGTGATGCATTGGCAAGTCTCCGGAAGAGAGCAAATATCCCACTATAATATTAAAATAAGCACCTACAGTTACATTTTTCTGAGTAAGCTGAAAAGAGATGAGAAGGCAGAAGGCAAAGAGACATGACTGTCCATTTCGAATTCCCAGTAGAATACAAATAGTCATGAAGCTATCTTGTATAAAAAGGGGGTAATATCCAAGAGGAGAGATTGATGAAAACAGAATGAGAAGAGGAGAGAGTGTGCAACAGAATTGAAGATAGTTGAAGAAAATAAGAAAGCTGCAAGAGGTCAGAGAGTGTGAATATAGAGAATGTTGAGTATGAAGAATTGAGGAGAAAAGAAGAGAAGAAGGAAGGGTTGAGCAGATATGATGCAGGTCTGATATAAGAGTTGATGAATAGCAGAAGAGAAAGTACAGAACAGAGCTGATATCCAGGGTAAATCAGCAAGTGTTTTTCTTTTGAAAGAATAAGGAAGTTGGAGCTTCCCTATCAAGTTGTAGCTTGATAGATGTCAGTTGTAGCTGACTGAGGTAGGAGCCTCCTGTAGGTTGGTGCCTGCAGAAAATAGATGGGAGTTGGTGCTTCCACATCAAGTTGTAGCTTGATAAAATGTCGGTTGTAGCTGACTGAGGTTGGAGCCTCCTGTAGGTTGGTGCCTGCAGAAAATTGATGGGAGTTGGAGCTTCCTTGCAAGTTGTAGCTTGCAGAATTGAGGATAGAGCCTCTTGTAGGTTGGTGCCTGCAGAAAACAGTGGTGAGAGGGAGTTGGAGCTTGCCTTTGCATCACAACAATAATAAGATGTGGTTTTCTCCCTTTATGGGTTTCCACTTATATTTGGTGTCTTTGTGCATGATGTTTATGTGTTGATGTGGTTTATCTCATCTGCTTAATACTTGCTGCTCTCATATTCAATCTGCTATTACATTAACAAATCTGTTTGATAGTAATACTTGTTGCTCATAGATTAAGATTGCTCACATATTAAGTTGACCATGAAATGAAGGTGTAAATAAGATTTAAAAAGAAAAGTATTAAAAGTCCATGTATGTGTTAAACTGATTCACCCCCCCCTCTCAGTTTAACTAAGGGTTCAACAATTGGTATCGGAGCAGTTCCTTTGGTGTAAGCTTAATAGCTTGAAGGAGATCTGGTTGAGTCATGGACTATCAAAATGTACCTGTGCTAAATACAACTAACTTTCCTGAATGGAGAGATAAGGTTAAGACAGGATTTATGGCTGATGATCTAGAGGTATGGAAGCTTGTTTGTGATGGTTACTGCACAGACTCACCCACAGTGAAAGAACAACAGAGGAATGCTAAGGCAAAATGTGTGATATATGACAATATTCATAACAAGGACCTTGAGTTGATAATGGATTTAACCTCTGCAAAAGAAATCTGGGATAGACTGCACTTCATACATGGAGTAGACACTAAGGACTGCACTGACAAGAAGGATAAGAGAATTAAGAAAAAAAGAAATTCATGTCAAAAAGAAGATTCTCAATCAAATGAAGTACCTGCTAGTGTGAATGGTAGTAAGAACCATGAAGAAATTGCAGCTGAAGAAAGGGCCAAACTTGACACTGCTTTGACTGAAATAGAAAGATTGAAGAATGAAAACAAAGACCTTAAGACGGTGATGCAAATATGTGATGAGAGAGAATTTGAAGATAAGAAAGAAATTGTTGGCCTGAAGACACACCTTGAAGAAGCAAGGAAGATAGAAGACACTCTGCTGCAACAAATGAGAAAGAAAAGTCAGGAATGTGAAAGATTGGAAGAAGAAGTGATGAGCCTAAGAAAGAACTTAGAAAAATCCCAAAGAGAACTACTAATGAATACACCTCTAATGAAAAGCTCTAGACAGTTGGACCAAATTCTCAATGCTCAAAGACCACCTCACATAAAGGCTGGGATAGGATATGAAGGGGAAACCAGCAAGTCCAAGATTGAAGATAAAAGGAATGTCATTTTTGTAAAGGCAGCAAAGGAAGATGAAGAAGCTCAGAAGATTCCCACTAAAGAAGAAGCCAGCAAGAACAAGATTTGTAAAGAAACAAACATAACCAAGCAACAACATGAGAAGACAAAGAATGAAGGGATGAAACAATCAGCTACTAAAGGCTCACATGCTCCTAAGGATGAAGTGAATAAATTTGGAAGTTGTCAAAGGAGGTTCTTTCCTCCTATGAAAAATAGCACATGTTTCTCTTGTCATAAACCAGGACATAATGCAACACAATGTAAGAGAAGGTCTATCAACTCCAACCAGCAAAAGATGCAGCAAAAGAGAAGAACCCCTCAAGCAAGCAAAGGGAAAAGACAATCTTCCACCAGGTATACAAATCATTTCCATGGCTACTGTTATACATGCAATGAATTTGGACATAAATATGTTGATTGTAAATTATGTTCAAAAAAGGGAATGAAATATTATACATCAGCTCAAATGCACCTTGGTCAAATAAGATGTTATGTATGCCTCAAGCGTGGTCACAAAGCTAAAGACTGTAAACTGCCATATATATTAAAGAACTCCAGATAGATGATGAAATCCAATCCAATCAAACAAAACTATGAATCAGAAAGGAGTGCAGACATTATGATGAACCCCAATAGAGTATGGAAAGAAAAGAGAAAAGGGGAGCCTATCATCTCAATAACATAATAAATCTACCATAGTCTCAGGGGGAGCTACTCTAGGAAGCAAAGCAAAAATCCATCCAGTGACAAATATGAAGCAACATCCCAGGGGGAGAGCAGTTCATATATTTACCCCATGAAAGTAGTCTAAGAAGATCTCCTTGGAATGATAATAGCTATGAGATCAGTAAGAGAAAGGAAGTTTCTCTAACAGAGATCTATGGAAGAAGAAGACCATCTGAAACTCACAATAGCCAGCAAAATTGTTAGAAGGAGAACAGAGGCAGCAAAGGCATTTGACTAGTTAAATCTTGTGACGAGAATTCCGTATGAATGAGACCCTGTAGCAGAATATTTATAAGAAATGCATAAGAAACCTCTGCATAAGAATAATCGAAACCGTGTTATGTATGGTGGAAATTGGCAAAGGTTATGTATGGTGCAAGGGTTGTGAATGGTGAAGCGGAACCATAGTCAAATGCGCAATGTGAATGGTGGAGCGAAACCTTCGTGAGTGGGTTCGAATCATTATAATATACTGAAAAACGACTATTTAATAAAGAAGACCGAAACCTTGGTGAAACACTGTAGCAAAACCACTTATGGTTTCCGGATTATTTCGCACCACTTTTGGTACGGAGGCGGTATTATCTAGAGGGCTAGCGATTCCATAAGATTTTTGACACGTGGCATAGGTGGTATTGGAAGCCACCGTTTAACCTGCGATTTCGCAAGTTAATGTCAGTACCGGGACACCGAGCGGAATTTCTCAGGACCGTTGATTTGAAAAGGGGACATCCGGCGGTGACTATTCGATGAAGATACGCGAAGTTTAATAAAAGTGCGCGGAAGATAGAGGAGGTACGGTGCATAGGTGGGCCAGTCCGAAAGTCTTATTATAAAGTTTGTTTTTCAAAGCATGGAGTATTAATACAAGGTCGGGTGGCGAACTATAAAGCGAGTGGTATATTCAAATCTTCAAAGGTTTGTTATGAAGTCTAGTTGCGATTATTAAAAAGGCATCAAGAAGCCATGGTAACAGTTGAATTGGTATATAAAGCAGTGTATAAAGCAGCAGTGATTCTGGAACTGTCATAGAAAATAAAATGCAGTGACATTCTTTCAAATCAGGATGACAAAATAAGTAGCAGGTTAATGATGCCAAGATCAGATTTAGTATATTGATGATTGTTGGTGTGAACGGTGGGAAGATCAATAGTGGAAAATATGGGTTCATGTGCAAGCTAAAATGAAATCTCTGCATGGTTTATCAAGGTAATATCAATTGGTACTAGGTACAGGTCGCATATCTATCAATAGAATATCAAGAGTTATCATGGAACAGCAATATGATACAGGTCCTCAAGATCAAAGAACTATGGCAAAAGAACCTCAAGCACAAAGGATTTGTAGGGGTTGTTTTGGAAGAGTGTGTAAGCAGTGAAAGTCATTAGTCTCTTATATTGAAAGATATTGCCTATCCTCACAATAAGTTGTAAGCTCTGGTGTGATTCATTTATTTACAATAACAACAAGGACCTTTCAGTCTTTAAGTGTATTATCCTTGTCAGCAGTTTAGCACAGATTACCAACAATAGGCAGTACAGGTGAACCACAGCAATAGAAGATATATTGGCATCATCACAATGGAATAGATTTTGACTACAGATGTCTATTGCAGAAGAAGACATATTCCATCTGCAATCTTCCTCAACAGAAATATATTGGCACACTACATCAGATATAGACCAAAGTATAGTTGAAGCAAGCCTAATATGTCACTCGGAGCATTCACAATCTTTAAGTCTTGATCCAATGATGCATCTCTTATTATACAAGTCTAATTATAGCTGTCATTACTTTGGAATGATATCGACTTAATGTGTATATACAAGTTAAAATATTCTCAAAAGTGTTCTCTCAACAAATATTGTACACCAATATAGAGCAGCATGGTACAAAGTCAGAAGAAGAATGCCTAAACACATCTCAGAGAGAGAAAATGAAAAGATAGAATCTACACTAAGAAATGTGCAACCCTTTGCCATTGATGTCAAAGGGGGAGGAAAAGCAGGTAATAGAAGAAAGGGTCTTCTAAAAGAAGCTAGACAGAGGAAGACTTGGAGGAAGAATTGGATTATTGGTGGATGTGTTTCCATCAATGCCAAAGGGGGAGACTATTGGAAATGTTGTCATTGATGGCAAAGGAGATGGCAAAGGAAGAACACCTGAGGCAGCAACAAGGCAAAGGAGATGGCAAAGGAAGAACACCTGAGGCAGCAAAAGGAGAATTAAGGAGTAGCATTAGTCAAGGAGCAGATGAAACAAAGAGAGCATAAGACAAGTAGCTGAGGAATGAGACAGAGTGATGAGGAACAATTATTCTAGTGGGAAGACTGTGAAGCACTGTTGGGGAGAATACATCAATTCATTCTGCAGAATTAAATCAAGATGAGGAACAGAACTCTGGTAACGTAGCAGAGTTCGAAGTTGAGGAAAAGAACTGTTGAATTGAAGGCGTAGAAGATCAGAGCCTCATAGGATGTGCTACAAGTATAACAGGTGGAGTGGATTCTATATACGAAATAGAGAAAGGAGCACAAAGAAACTAAGACAACAGATATAGCAGAAAGGAAGAGACAAAGAAGTAACAAAGGCAGCAAAGGAGGCAGTGTTGAAGCAGAAACAGGCAGCGAGCGAGGAGGCACGACGAAAGAACGAGAGCGAGCGACGGGGGGGCGGGCGGAAGCGCGGGGCAGCGAGAGCGGGGGCGGAGGCCGTTATAAAATTCGAAAATCGCCCCCCCCCCGGCGACTACATTCATATTCATAATTCCGGGAATCGCACACTCCAACCGACGTTATACATATAATATAACACAAACTTATTCCGGGAATCACTTCACTCCAGCAGCAAAAACATATATAAACATATATGTGCAGTGCATCACATAAACAAAGGTCCAAGGCATTTATATTATGGAGCGCATAAAACAAAGTTTGATAAGGTGGGACCCCTCCCCAATCGCAATCGGAGATCGCAAGGGCAGCGGAACATGCAACCAACTGAGAGTTGCGATTGCGATTGAAGCCCGGACCCGATGGGTGGATAAACGGGGGATAATACATATTTGAGTTACGGTCAAATCGCATCGGCATTGGTCAATCGCATCGGAGAACATATGAGTTGCGATTGCGATTGGACGTCCGGACCCGATGGAGGTATGAATTGTAATTCAAACTTGTTTGAAGTCCTTTCCCAATCGCATCGGCAAAATACAATGAACAGTGCCCAATCGCAACACATATTAAAAGACTTGTGATTGCGATTGAAGTGGCGGACCCGATGGCATTATACAATGGATTTAATAGGTTCAATCGCATCCGGGATCTTAATCGCAATCGAAACTTTCCGATTGATCGCACGACTTGTGTAATATGTTGCGATTGAAGTGGCGGACCCGATGGCATTATACGATGGATTTAATAGGTTCAATCGCATCTGGGATCTTAATCGCAATCGGAACTTTCCGATTGATCGCACGACTTGTGTAATATGTTGCGATTGAATTAATGGAACCCGATAGCATTATACGATGGATTATGGGTTCAATCGCATCGGGATCTTAATCGCAATCGGTGCTAGATTGATCGCACGACTTGTGCTGTATGTGCTCCGATTAGTGGCGGACCCGATCTTGTTAGATGCGGGAGTTAATAGCAATACCAAATACGCATCCGTGTTACGATCGCAATCGGAACTTTACTCTGTGCCCGATTGCATTGTTCAAAGTTCGGACCGTTAACGCTATAAAACCATGTTTTATGTGGTCATCGCGTCCATTTGATCAATCGCAATCGCAAGTTTTGTTTGACACCACCGATCCGCCGACAGAGATGTGGGGCCGGACCCCTTCATATATTAGAGGCTGTGATTTTATTTATTGGATTGTAATATAAGACCAAAGGCTTAAGGTGGAGGGCGATTGTTTATATAAAATAATTGCTGTGAGATATATAAAACATGGTTGCGGTTGTATTAAAACATGCCGCGTGGTCTGTAGACCCACGGGCCTCAGCTTAACGGGAGGGCAATTATTAATGTAATACAATTGTAATATATGTATGTTCCGGCCTGCGGAACTCGCCACATCAACAAGACACTTGCTGCGTGTAAAGGATTGAATTACAGTCAGCAAATTCATTTATATATAAAGCGCTGGTATAAAACTAAAATAAAAATGCAGTTCATAAATTCAGGAGTTACGCAGCAGCCATAAACAGAAAGGCATACAGAGAAGAGAAAGGGACAAAGAGACAGTTAGAGAAAAGACAAATGCGCAGCAAGCCAAGAGACAAAATGAGTGAGCTGGAGTTCAAATTGTAATTCGAATGTAAACGTTTTAATTGTTTTTATTGTTTGTGATGCATTGGCAAGTCTCCGGAAGAAAGCAAATATCTCACTGTAATATTAAAATAAGCACCTACAGTTACATTTTTCTGAGTAAGCTGAAAAGAGATGAGAAGGCAGAGGGCAAAGAGACATGACTGTCCATTTCGACTTCCCAGTAGAATACAAATAGTCATGAAGCTATCTTGTATAAAAGGGGGTAATATCCAAGAGGAGAGTTTGATGAAAAAGAGAATGAGAAGAGGAGAGAGTGTGCAGCAGAATTGAAGATAGTTGAAGAAAATAAGCAAGCTGCAAGAGGTCGGAAATTGACGAATATAGAGAATGCGAGTATGAAGAATTGAGGAGAAAAAGAAAGAGAAGGAAGAATTTGACAATGAGATATGATGCGAATTACGATATAAGAGGTTGATGAACGATACGAACGGAGGTGATATCGAGGTAAATCGGCAAGTGTTTTCTTTTCGAAGAATGAGGGAAGTTGGAGCTTCCCTATCAAGTTGTAGCTTGATAGATGTCAGTTGTAGCTGACTGAGGTAGGAGCCTCCTGTAGGTTGGTGCCTGAAGAAAATAGATGGGAGTTGGTGCTTCCACATCAAGTTGTAGCTTGATAAAATGTCAGTTGTAGCTGACTGAGGTTGGAGCCTCCTGTAGGTTGGTGCCTGCAGAAAATTGATGGGAGTTAGAGCTTCCTTGCAAGTTGTAGCTTGCAGAATTGAGGATAGAGCCTCCTGTAGGTTGGTGCCTGCAGAAAACAGTGGTGAGAGGGAGTTGGAGCTTGCCTTTGCATCACAACAACAATAAGATGTGGTTTTCTCCCTTTATGGGTTTCCACTTATATTTGGTGTCTCTGTGCATGATGTTTATGTGTTGATGTGATTTATCTCATCTGCTTAATACTTGCTGCTCTCATATTCAATCTGCTATTACATTAACAAATATGTTTGATAGTAATACTTGTTGCTCACAGATTAAACCATAAAATGAAAATGAACAAATAAGATTTAAAGAAAAGTTTTAAAAGTCCATGTGTGTGTTAAGCGATTCACCCCCCCCCTCTCGAAGTTTTAACTAAGGGTTCAACTGCAATACTTACTACAGAATGCAAGATGGAACACACAAAGAGATTCAGGGAATCAAAAACCACTACAGCTACGTCCTATTATAGCATCCCAAATGAATAAGTGTATGAGGAAGGGATGTCAGATTTATGCTATCCAGGTGGGATATGCCAATTCCAAGGAGAAGTCCCCTGTGATGGAGAACATACCGGTGGTACAAGACTTTATGGATGTATTAGCAGAAAACATATACGGATTACCCCCAAGAAGAGATATTGACTTCACCATTGAGTTAATGCTTGGAGCATCACCAGTTTTAAGAGCTCCTTACAGAATGAGTGTTCAAGA